>LGAG01000082.1:1068862-1094184 GCA_001278395.1 Lerema accius
AAATATTTGTCTTAAATTTTTTTTATTATTTTTCCTTCAATAGTAATGGCAAACTACATCACATATATTTTTTTTAGCTACCAATAAAAAATCGTGCTTTGTAGGGTATTGTTATACCATTTACGGTAACTTACCCGATTAATAAACCTGAATTTAATGATTTTTTTAAAAATATAGTACAATTTTTTTTTTTTCATTTTGTTATATTTTTTATTTCGTACATTTTTGAGTTTCCGTAAGTTAGCTGTTTGTTTCCTAAGCCCAAAAAAAATATTAGACTTTGAGATCGCAGGATACTATAAGAGTATCGGTCACCAATACTCCCACTAATTCACACTGGAGCAGTTCGGAAAGAAAAACAACAGGACCTTTCCGATGGTCCCTAGGGTCACCTTTTCAATAAACCGACCAGGTACAAACAGATTGACTTCCATTAATTCCATTCACCCCAAAACTCTGGATTGCGAAAACGGCCATATTACATTAAGGCTCATCAGTACTGAAGACACCTAATTCTTCAAGGTAACTAATAAACCGGATATTACGTGTACGGAATCGGCCCGAGCCGAATAAATGTGTCGGCTCGATCAACGTCTTGGGAAACGCCAGAGGCATTTGTTATAGCACCTGCATTAGAACAGGAGCTGAATGGCGCGGTTGTTAGTTTTTAAACGACATTGCAAAAATTAAGATGACATTTTTTAGTAGATAAAATAAGACGTATAACTTATTCATTATTTCTTCGATAGACCTTATAAATAATTTTTTTGGCTCCTTTTTTACAATTTCTTATATATGTTTAAGTAAATTGTGGAGTAACATTCCTTCTAAGGAATTCTCACACAGGCTCAGTTTTCCTCAAAAGTTATTGTCCTGTTATGTTCACTAGATGGCGCTACAATTAGGTTATTTTCTAAGGCACTATAACGTTTTTCATATTGCTGATCCTTATCCAAACATTGGGCTTGGTTGAATTTCGAACACAAAGCGGGACCTCTCGCTATAATAATTACACAAATATTTTACAACTCAAATAAAACGTTGACTCTTTAGCGTTTGATTCCTTGCAAAGAACGTAAAAGTAAATACAAAACTCTCAGGTTGTTTAAATTGTTTCACACTGCAGTACAGACTGCAATAAAATGAAGTGCATCAAATTGCATCGATTCCACGTGAGGTGAGGAATATCAAACACTAAACAGAAGCTAACGAACCGAGAGGAAATGCGGTTTGGGAATGAAAGGTAATAATTTAATGTTTTTGCTTTTCTTAGACCTACTTTTAAAATATCTGTGAGTGTACACATTTCACAGAATATCTACTGTGTCTTCATATTTAGAATACCGTTTGATAAACGCATTCTAATATTATGGACTAAGGAAGGTAAAGGGTGTAATTGAAAACATCTTCCGAAAACAACATAGATTTAAGGCAATTTTTTGGGCTTACCTAGTTATCCGTTTGAAAAATAAATTAAACTTTAAAAGGCATTATTTTGGTTAATCAATATTTGCCTTCCCCTGTTGACTTGATGTTTGGGTAATGTAAGAAAAAAAAAACATAATCAATTTTAAAAGCAAACTGTCACGTACAGTCAGGTTCGACAATTTAATGAGTAAATAAGCATCTACTTAACCCTATATTGCTCGTAACCAAACACTAGGCAGTCTTAATTTTTAGTTTTTTAGTGGAAAGTTTTAGTAGCGATTAATATTTGAATAACTGGCTTACGGTATTCTGCGGTTATGGCCCCAGCCGTGTGAGACCCAATTTCCTCAGAGATTATAAAGGACTAGTACTTAGCTTCGCAAGTTGAAGTAGTTTAAGATAACTTCGGATCCTGTTATGAGACCGTTGGACTGTCTAGAGCATGTACACGCCTTGTAAAATATGCTGGAAGTTATTGAATAACTTTGAGAAATTATGGTTTCTTGAGAACTTGTTATACCTTTATATAAAAAACCTAGCGTACGTGTATATCAGTAAATTTCTAAGCCTGGATCCATTTTATTAAACGTTTTGTGCTCTATTTGAATCGAGTACGATTGAATCCATTGACGATATAATTTTAAGGATTAGCCAAATTATTAGACCTTTTTAAACGGCGTCATAGAAAAAATTGTCATATGATGGGAACTTACTAAAAGTACCTTATTTTGTTGCTATTTCTTCGTTTTAGAAATTTATTATTTATCTTTTCTTAGCATTTTGTGGAAGCAATAGCGTTAATAGAACTTTGAAAAAATATTTGATGAAGACAAAAAGTAACATCTAATAAAATTATACTTCACAAAAATTATGAGTTATTAGTTCAGATAGGGGTTTAACTATGTATACCTATAAATTCATTTTAATAAAACAAAAAACTATGAAATATAGAAAATTAAAGTACTTACTTTGAAATACAAAACTAAAGGTGATTAAAAGTTTACCTTTGCTAGGTGACTTTGTAAAACATGGTTTTAAACTCAAAGAAGCCGGGTTAAATCACAGTAGCAAAGCTGTCGTGAATACTAGGGACCGTAATCCAACAAACAATATTATTGGATAAGTTATTTTTAACTTTAAAAATTTAATTCAAAAATAATTATATTTATCACGTCCAACTTGACTTTATAATTTTACCTTGAAAACCTTACTTACCTTTATGTCTTGAAAATGTTACGTTTGAAGGACTTATTTTATCATTGCCAGTTTACATACAAACACGTAACCCATTTATTTTTACGTCTCTTTAAACACAATCAAAATCAGAGTTGGAAATCGGGATAACTATCCTATTATTTTTTCTGAGGTTTGATGTATGTATATATGGCAAATGATATGTTAATCCATGCAACGGTTAACACGAAAAAAAATCAAACATCTAACATCAAGTTGCTGGTTCATTAATTTTGTCTTTAAGTCATTATTGAGTTAGTCAAATTCGTGAATACGAACTAATTCATAATGCATGGTTTTACCTTTGTAGAAGAAAGAACCCACAGACACGTCGTGTAAGTAATATGCAAACTGCAATTCATTAGTCTACGTTATAAAATTAACGACAAATTGATCGAGAGACTTCCTCACAGGCAGCGTCGTAATTAAGTTACAGGGAATAAAGATCTAGGGAACGGTAAGGGTTGATGAAAGAGATTTTTATAATATAAACTGTAGCTTCTTATTATCGGTTAATTTCTTAGAAGTTTAGGACCAATTTCGAAATAAGAATAGTTTCCATACACTTCAGACGGAAGTCCCCTTTGACAGAGAATTTACATAGAATATACATCGAAATCTACAACCGCAATAAATATCGATTCTATAATCTATTGCTTGAGTTATAGTCGTTTTAAGACTGAAGACTGAATTTATAGTTTCTTTAAAGTATTCTAATAGAAAATGTGAGCCAGTCATAACTGCCGCATCAATTCTTACGCCGACGTCGTTCGCATATCCTGTACATCGTTGCGTTGGCATAGTTCACAACCGCTAAGCGAAATATTCAGGTTCTTTGTTTTCAAATAAATGGCTTGTGAAGACGTTGAGGTCTGGAAACAGCAATTTGGGTAACGTGCATTGAAATTTTTGCTGCCACTCGACGATGCTTTGCATCCATACAATTTCTTTCCTTTCAAATTTATTCGTATTATGGTTTCAACTTACGATAGTTAGTAATGATAAACAAGTTGCAGAGGTCTTTGATTTGTCTTTTAAAGTACATTAAACATTTTCGAGTAAATCCAAGACATTGTAGTGGACAACTATAAGATAGTTGCAAAACGGCTAAAGAACATAATTTGACGAAGGCGTATTTGTAAAGTAAGATGCTTTACAATAAGGCTCTATATGAGATAACTTTTTGACAGTGCAAGCCATAGGATCTCATCATCTCAACATTTTACATGAAAATGTTTTAGGTATGATGAAGTTCTTTTGTGTGAACAACTACTTTATGAAGCATGTTTGAAATAAGAATTCATTTCTAATTCATGGAAACATCTTGAAGTCCAACCACATAGTGTTGGTCAGAAATGCTTTGTTCAACATTTTCACACTTGTCACACGAATTAGGTATTCTCTGTGATCCCTCACATGGATGGACTTGAAAATAGTATGTTATCGTTAAGGTATAAAAATGGGTAAAATGCGAAACTACTGCATTTTTATTAGCTAAAGATTGTTCTGAACATTCATAACATTACATTAAGATATTCTATGTCGTGAGTGCCATGGACAATACAAAGGGGCCGAGAATAGATATTTAAAATTTTGCCTCTCCAGGAATCGAATCTAGGACCTATTGAACATGGCAAGCATTGCGCTATTGGGTCGTCAATAAAATCAGTTACTAAATTAAACAACCCTTGTAATCTCTATTGACTTGAAGACTTTTCTAACACGAGAGACGTGAACAAGCTATTAATAAAAATATTATTTGAATATTCATTAACTTAGTAATCTAAGTATCGCGTTTGTGTCGTTTAAAGACGATTTTATTTTATACCGGGTCATTCGTATCGTTAAGGAATCATTGACTTGTATTGTGAGTCGCCTGCAAGGCAAGGAAAGTCATTTCCCTAATCAATACTAAGAAATCGCATTGTATTTTTAATAATGGTATATTTGTATTCCAGCTAACTTTCCAGTTGAGCTGGTACATTTAAGCAATATCCATTAGCGTAAGGTTCAGTTTGGCGTGTTAAAACATTTATCATGGGCCAAAGAAGGTCCTAAATCCAGACAAAGAAGTACAAAGGATTTAGAACTTAACTGCGTTGTTATAATGTCCAAATTGAATTATATTTATGCAAAGACAATTCAGGCTACAAGTCTAGATTTAATGGTAGAATTTACACAAGCAGAGAGGGACAATTGAAATATTTTGGAAGATTTAGACTGGGCTAAGCTATACTTAGCTCGAGACATTATTAGGAACATTTAGTTGAAGGCGAATTAAAGATTAAAATTACTGTGAAAGCTGTGCTTAAATATCTAAAATTATACTATCGCCCGAGACTTGTTTTTCACTAAACTCCTTCTAAAAGACTGGACCAGAAAAATGTGTATTGAAAAACGGTTGGCTTTTATTTTTCTATGCTAAGTACTAATAGTTTTAAGCGATTCTATACATTACAAAACAAATATATATTTTAATGTCTGTAGGTTTAAGCGATACTATTTTACAATATAAAAAAGAATCGCTACGCTTTGGATTCGCTACATGTTCGAAAAGGGATTTATGATCGATGCTATGGGAAGGAGTAAAACTTTATGGTAAAGTTTTGTCAAAAAACTTCAAATGTCAATTTGATACGTAAATCAATCAATATTCAAGTTTGACGATTGACGCTATTAATTTCAGTTTCTCTGATCACTGGGAAAGTTAATTTTTGTGATCACTGATTTAAAAGCTAAAATTTGTAAGATTTATTTTCAAGTTTTTTAGAGTAATAAAGTTACAATGACGTCTACAATGGAATTGGAAGATGATAAGAGGGAGACAGAATCGAACTGGCATATGGGTCTAGCCAGTACACCGTCATTTGAAACAACAGGGTCAAAACCTGCCTTACAACAGTATCATCTACAAATATTACGTAAGGTAAAGTAAGTGTGCGTGTGTAAAGAAATGGACATACATACATAAATTAGGTCTTGGCACAGTCCGGTAGTAACCCAACTTTAGTATGTAGTAGGATAGGTTGTATTGGTTTAAGGATTGGTATTTTGTTATTTTGTCTATCAATTTACAGAACGAATCTTCAAGAGAGAGAAGAATAATTCCAGGGACATTAAATGAAAAGCTGTCATACTACCGCTCCTATGCATCTTCACCAAGTAAAACTCAAATTGTTGCTATGCAGCAAATCCTCTTCAACAAGTTAGGTTTTTACTTCTAATGCTTGTAATTAACGTGTTTATGAATACAAAACAAAAAGAGATATTCTAGTGTGAAAGGCTTTGATGGATCTTCTAGTTTACGGAAGTCATTACAACCCAAAACCGTCTCACTACTAATGCAAATTGACAGACTTCACACTTTTGTGATCTTAATGTAGAATTCTCAGATGTGCAGGTTTGTTCATAATGTTTTCGCATATCGAAGCATGTGATAATTAAGAAAGAAATAAATATTTAAGCGTTTACCGCACCCATAAGTATCCCATCCTACTGGATACTTATGTACAGGTTAAAGTCCACTACACTGGTCATGTGCGAATTGACAGACTTCCAACTCCTGGGACGAATTGACAAACTCTCTAGCGTTCAGGTTTCTTCATAATGTTTTCCTTCACAGAAGCAAATTATAATTATGAAATAAATAGGAGTATATTTAACCGTTACTGGTATTCAGAATATTTCTACTTTCCAGATATTTGTGGTTCTACGTATTCAACGTGTTTTGTAAGAGTCTTCCAAGCGTTTACGTTTACATATTTTTAAGCTCATATGCAGCGGAGGAGCACTTTTTCGTATCGAAGATGATGCCCTTATTTTACGGTAGTGTCATTATCTACCTACCTGTATAGCTTCTATACTAACGTTTTCATTGACATCCCTTTTAATTAAATTTAATGATTTTCTTATCTTCCAGACAAGTATATTTAAGGAGTATAAAATCAATTGTTTGACTTCATTGCTTATGGTCAAATTTGACTCACAGAGGCCTCTAGTTTACTAAAATGTTCAATGTACCACCTACTCGTATCTTATGTATTATTTCCAAAATGTGTCTTATTATTTAATTGGTTTCTTCTTTTAATTTGATGACAGCTAATTTTATTCTATTACAGGTTTTATTTGGTATTCTATCATCTGTGGATTTTTCTCAATCATTAATTTCTGTGGATACATAGCTCTTCTATGGGATTATGTCGTATCTGGGTTGCTGTACAAGAATCCTTGGAATAGGTTAATTTCATTATATTACATTTGTCTGGAAAAAGTAAGTACCTAATTTTGAAGCAGGGTAGATAATAATTATGCAGGTAAAATGTTATCAGTCTATTTGGTACTATAAGCAATGTTCTTTATTTATCACCAAAAGAGCCTCGAATATTTAATTTTCTTCTTTTAATTTCTTTTAATCTCATGCCCTTTTTTTCAGATGTTCTTTTGAATACAATTTACTCGGGAATCCTAAGTGTTACGATGTTATTGAATTCACTAAAAAAGTACAGAACGAAACAATTGTATTCGCAACCTATGGCTATGTCTCACTTAATAACACTGAGGAAGTATTTCAAATGGCTCCTTTATTATTCTTGAAGTAAGAACTTTGGATAACCATTATAAAAGACAAAAGGTTGAGGTAAAAATTATTTGATTCAGAAATCTGCGAAATGTCGTCAGAAATTCAGACATCAAGAAATGTCATCGTCATTCAGGAATATGACAAATGATCCTTTAACCCTATTCTCCAATGACTATCCTTCTTACATCCATGCTATTCTCTTATAAAAAATGTTTTCGATGACAATGACAGACATGATAGATGCTTAGTATTGTTTAAGGTCACGTATGGTGCTGTATTCATTGAAATCATCGAATTTCTGGATTATTGAGTCAATTGTTTTTGTGATTGCCTGTTTGTTTTACAAGCAGCTGTTCAAAAAATATATTTGGAAGGTAAGCTGATAACAAATAACAGTTAATATTTTGCTAAAATTCAATAGATAATTTCATCTAACATTTTGATAGAAGGGATTGCTTTTCATAAAATAATGATGTGTTTTAACTGCTCCACCATCTAACTATACAAAAGTAAAATATTACACAAAGTCTATCATTGTTACATTCTTTAATAGTAATTGACTTGTCAATTTCCACTAAACGAAGTCTTTCTTTACTAGATCATGAATATGATACGAAAATTTTATTAAACTTCGCAATTTATAACTTAGATCTTGAATAAAGATTTTACAATAACTAGAGGCTGCTCAAAGGACTCTTTGTTAGAAGCGCCATTAAGTTGTCTCTTTAATAACAAAAAAAAAGCTTAAGCGAACATTCTGGATTCAGTGTGGCTTTAATTCGGTCTTAACTCCCGAGATTACGATCTTGGGGGATATAAAATTAAGGAAAATAGCTTTCCCTACGCAATCACCTCTTTTGCTATTAGCGGGAATCCAAGTTCTTATAAAATTATAAGTTAAATTGAATTATGTCGGTACCTGAATGGGGAATAATTAAATTAAGTTGTTAGATTCTAAATTAAGAATATGAAATTTATTCATGAAATGGTTATTTCATCCGTGAGTATTTAATTGAATTAAATAGGTTTAAATGTAGATTAAGATTATTTTTCAGTATAAAATAACCTTACAGTTTACATCATGGAACATTATTCTTTAGTCCAAATTATTTCGACTTATTCCATAAGGTATAGTCATTATCTTCGCAACCAATAACTGCCCCACTACTGGGCTTTGGTCTCATCTCACAATGTGAGGAGTGACATAGTCCATCATAGCTGGCCAAGTGTGGATGCAGGTTTTCTTACGATGTTTTCCTTCACCAAAACAAATGATAATCGGTTTTTAATAACTTTTTGAAAATTAGAAGTTTGTGCCGGGGTTCGATCTTAGAAGTTATCTTTCGGGAGACCAATGCTCAAAACTAAGCTATCACTGCTTAGTATATGAAATATCTAAGATATACTAATAAGTATTTTTAAGTTTTAAACAAGGAAAGCTTTGTTGTACATTAATCTTATGGAGTTAATGTAAATGATTTCAGATTTTACATAATTGTCAGTGTGCGCTTATAGTGATGTATGTGTTGACATTTATACATTTGGTTGCCGTCTATTGCCTCGATGGTTTCAAAAAAATACCGGAATCTATTGATAAACTTGCGGTCAAGTTGTGGGTATGAGTATTCAACTATTTTTACTTTCTTATAAGTTTCTTGTTCCCATCCATGTTTTTAATTTTTCAATTAAGTACCTTCAGAATATTCAATAAGATATAGTTGCTCTGTATTGAATGACTCTGCTCCTACAATAAGAGGTTATTTCGAATGTGCTGTAGAGGTTACAAATATTATTTTGTTCTGAGTCCTGAGCTTTTTTGATATTTTGTTTATATTTTTCTTGATACCTCTTCCTTCTTCCTTCTAAGTTTTTTCGTTTTTATTTACAGAACGCAGACATAGATGTTTTAGCAGAGTCAATGACCAGCCCACCAATCGTTCATATTTTGTTTTCTAGAGGAACTGAGAAGGTTCTTATTATTTATTTTATGATAAGTTTTTATACTCTTAATTATATTATGATAATTATTTATACACATACGAGTACATTAGAAAGAAATCACATGACGAAATGTGTCGTTTGAAACACAAGCATTCAAGATAATTTTAATAGTTACAATATTATCAATAACCCGTCCAAATATCCACTGTGGCTTTATCAATATCCAGCTTTAGAATCAGCATTTAGTTGGTGCTATCAACGCTTATAATCGAATTTAATTAACTCTAATGCCTATTTACAGAAAAGCTAATTGTAATTTTATAATTATCAAGATTGTTGTTTCATCAGTTAGTCATCATAAGAATTTTATTATTATAAAATGAGAAAGTTATTTTTGTATGCCTGTCTGTTTTGGCATTTCTTTCTTTATTTATTTATTTGGCTAGTTTTTACATATTTCAGCCGAAGCCAAGTCGCGATAGCACTCTAATAATAGTCTCCAACGCAGTGTATTACATATTTAAAGGTTTGCTCGCATTTATGATCAAGAGGTACTGCGAACATGTTATTGGGGTTTCTTTATTTTTCACGGATCTTAGTGAGTATTTCTTCAAATTATTTCTTATTTCTATAATTGAATTTATACTTTACTAGACGATGCCCGCGGCTCCGCCCGCGGAAAAGTCGGTAAACAAAATATTGATTTTATCCCAAGGGAACCAATAATCAGGATAAAATGCATCCTATGTCCTATTCCTGGATACAACCTATCTGTGTACCAAGTTTCAGCTTAATCCGTTCAACGGTTAGACCGTGAAGGAGGGACAAACATCCAAACATCCAAACATCCAAACATCCAAACGTCCAAACATCCAAACATCTTTACAAACTTTCACATTTATAATATTAGTAGGATTATTGGTAACTGACGAACAGACAGGCAAAAAGAAAGTAATGTTTGTCGAGCGTAAGTAAGTTCATATCTTTGGCACACTGTATAGCCCAAACGGATTCACTGATTTCTAAATTTGATAATTTCACAATTTCAAAACGATTAATAGACAAATATTTCAGATCCTTGTTCGTCGTTCTTTTTCTGGCCAATCTACTTTTCTTACTTCTATCTGGGTGAATATTTCACAATAATATATTTTTTACTCAATGCCATTGAAGAATTTTCTGTTATGGTAAGCGGTAATTTTCGATTTTTATTTTACTAAATCTGATTTAATCAATGAAAAACATCATAGTTGTAGAAGACCTCAAAATGTTTATTCGATCGAAACTTAAAGAACAAAGTTCTGACATCCATCACAGCGAAATAGCGTCCTCTGTTAATTATTGAATAGAATATCAACTTACTTCTATTACTATTGAACAGGGATCGGAAAACCTATTTAAAAGGATAACCTGTTAAAACGGTTAACCTGTTAATCTGTTAACCTGTTAAAACGGTTAACCCGTTAAAACGGTTAACCTGTTAAAATCGTAATATAATAATTCTGTTAACAGGCTTAAAACGTTACTGCTAGAAGAGAAGAGATAAATTGTATCTTATTAGATGTATTTTGGCTCAAAAAAACGATTTATCGTGGTTTTATTTGCAGATAAATACGTTTTCATGTATTATTTAAATGATTTTGAACATAATGGTGGCGACATCTTGTTAAATGCATGACAAAAAATGTGAACTAATTTGAACAATTAATGTAATTTGACATCAACAACGGTTACCACGACAACATTTTCCACAGTTTTATTTTAATTCTTCGTGGCTAGCATCTTATTTTCATTTAAAGTAGGTCGTTAATATTAAATCATAAAATTTGCTATACCTACTTATGAACCATTTAATTTTATGGCAAATAACAAATTTTTCGGAACTCAAACCAGGACTTGTGACGTAAAATTATCGCCCGTGAAGCGACTTTCCAAATAACCATTGTTTTTTGTCTACGAGTATGGTCCAAACAGTGGGTCTAGTCGATGTAATGGAAAAAGGATAAAATAAAAAACAAAATTTAAAATTTTGAAAATACCCACGATGAATGAAAACAGTATCATCGAAAAAGAAAGAAATAAAATTTTAAAATCCCCCGACTCAGGGAATATAATTATTAAACCAAGAAAATCCGTCGGGGGCTGCCTTTACCTCCCGTGAGTTGAATTTATGAGAATAGAAATAATATTGGTACATCGGTTACACAAATGTAAAAGTCACAGCCAATTTTATAAGGCAGCCCCCGAAGGATTTTCTTGGTTTAATAATTATATTCCCTGAGTCGGGGGATTTTAAAATTTTATTTCTTTCTTTTTCGATGATACTGTTTTTTTTGCTGCTCCCTTCCTATTCATCTTAGCGTGATGTTATAGCCTATAATATAGCCTAATAATAATATATCCTATAATATAGCATATAGCCTATAAGTTTCCTCGATAAATGGACTATCTTACACTAAAAGAATTTTTTAAATCGGTCCAGTAGTTCCTGAGATAAGCGTGTTCAAACAAACAAACAAACAAACAAACTCTTCAGCTTTATATATTAGTAAAGATAGATAATCGTAATATGAATGAAATAAATATTTTGCGTGGCTCGCGCGATGCGACGATGTTTAGCTCGTCACTTGTCGCTCGGTCGACCTCGTGCTCCGCCATTTTGAACCGTAAATGCAGAAACCGTTTTTAATTTACTTAGGGTTAACCGAAATGAGTAGGGTAACATATTATTTCTGTTAACACATTTCATTCTGTTACAAGTCATTTAGGTTAATCGATTGATGAAAATACAGAATTGTTCGGTAACCCTTTTAACCTGTTAACCCTTTTAACAGGGGGTTAATAACCGATACATTTCGATTATTAACCTAACCGAAAAGAACTCTGCTATTGAACCAAAAACCTAGATGATCGTGTACAATACATGATTGATTTTATCATAAAAGGTAAAACAATTTTTTGCTAGATACCCAAATAACAGAATGTAATGTCCTGCATCAGAAATTTTGGCTTAAAAAAAATTGTGCGGAAGAATATTTGTAATAGCTAGGTTATACAGACCCTAAATAATTTTAAGAATTTAACATTTCAACGAGGTTTTTGATTGGTCATCTAAGTTTTCGTACGAAACTCATAACAATAAAAAATATCCAAAAACTAAAAAATTCAATGCAGGTATAGGGTAAAGTCCGTGCATATTTTTACCCGACTACGGCGAAGCCAAAAGGAGGGTTATGATTTTGACCGGTATGTATGTATGTATGTATGTATGTATGTATGTATGTTCATCTGTTCCCTTGTAACTCCTAAACTACTGGTCATAATTTGATAAATAGGGTATCATTACAAGCGTCTCGTTATTAAGTTCTTAGTATGGGCCTAGCTATTAGAAATAATCCTAGGTCTCGACGCGCAGTTTTTTAGACTTACAATGTATGGAAATTGCGTGGTGTCCTTTAATTTTTTACAGGCCATAACTTTATACTGCTTGATAGAAGGTATAGCTTGTGAATATCGTTCCTTGAAGCGCTGGTGTATTGCTGGTTGTTTGTGCGTAATGGCTGTTGTTGTGACATCTACAACTTCTGTTAATGTATGTATCTGTATTTTTAATCTTTAACGCAAAATAAGGGCTATTAAAAGTTTGACGTCTCTGTGTTTCTCTGTGTGTGCAAACCTCACTGTAGCTCCTAAACATGCAACTTTTTTAAATCAGTTTCTTTTGTTTGCAAGCTATCATTGTTAAGTTAAGTCTTATCTATAAGTCTGTCTGTGCGTGTATCTTGTACTTGTGTATTTACTACTAGCTATATTCTATCGCAACTATTTAAAAAACATAAATCCGATCCTGTAGTAGTTGCAAGTCTATTAGCCTTAATTGTGTCAAATAAATTATCATTATCATGTTTATAGTTTATTTCAGCATCGATGCATTTTATACGTATACATGACTCTGTTATCAACGTTAACAGAGATGATAGTGGTTTTTGGCTTATATCCGTTGGGACGGTTAGTGGATGACATTACTTTCCATAGTGGAGCCCCTCCTACACCACTTAGAGTGTGGAACTTTAGAATCGCACCCATTTTTTACATCGTAAGTTTTGCTAATCTTAAAATAGATTATTTTCAAAAGTATGAAATGCAAGCTAAACCACGAGCTACAGTTTTTTTAATAGATGTTTCTTTTTAATGACTTACTTTTTAAAAGTCATCACGCGCTTTCAATAATACCACATTAGTCGAATTACGAGTATAATTAAGTTCTAGTGTCTAAGAAACAGATGAATATTTACATTTACAGATCAAAATCGTATACCATTGGTAGTGTATTAAAAAATAACCATGAATATATATTTCAGGGAAAAGTCGTCATGCTGTTTGATGGGATATTGCAAGTAATAAAAACGTTGGGTTCCGACCCAAAACTCACTTCTTTTGGTATCAATGTCCTTTATGTACAACCTATTCCTCTAATAATGGGATCTTTCTTCGCGATTTTCATGGTGTTTAAAAAAAAGGAGGTATTTACCAATACGCATTGCGTTATATTTTTGGAAAGCAAAACAATATGTTCAATGATTGCAATATTTCAGGGATTGAAGCAATTGTTTGTGCCGGCTAAAGAGTGGGGACCAAAGGATCCTGAAATACGACGACTACGAAACCAATATGATTCGCGTCAAGTAAGTCTTCGAAATGATTATAGACAGATATCATTAGAATCGAATGATCTTAACTAGATGTCTGATTAGTCAGATCAATGGGATCAGTATTATTGAATAAGTTGCGGAGCCGTCTAATCTATTAGTACAGAACTCATTTTTACTGCTATGTAGGAAACATGTAAACAACATAATTACAAGGAAATCTGAGACCGTGTGATTTTCCATTTATTTAAAAAAAAGTATCTACTTATAACTTAATTATTATAAACATGGCTTTGTGCATTTTTTACATATACCTACTTTAATTATGTCAAATCCTAATCTCGTACGTGACTGCGTTATTCTTAAAAAGGTAGGTATCGAAAGTCGAACCATTCATGATTATGTTTGAAAATTTTAATGAGTTTAATTAATATTAATGTTAAATATAAGTCACTGGATATCAGATAGCGATGTTATTTACTTCATGTTTATCAATAAATTAATTTTGAGAATCGTAAGTCTCCCAAACTAGTACTAACTAGAAACTAAGTAACTAAATTGATAGCTTAATTATTTGAAGGTATAGATAAACTAGATTCAAAGACCAACTGATCTAAATTAACAACTCTAACTTTATGCTCTTTGAATAAACAATTTTGCTTCAAAACTGTATCTAATGAAGTTAATGAAATTCAAGATTCCTTAGGATCTGTATTTTCGTTTCAAATTGCAACCATTGCTTCAGATTTGAATACATCACAAAATGATGCATATGAAGTGATATTAACGGGGTAGCCAATTATAAAGTCCTTTCAGTGTATTAATGAGATTTTATGGAAATTTGCGATTATTATTCGACATCTCGACGACAAAATGACGGCAAATTGTTTTTCTACAATGAAGACGTAGTTATAAAACCTATACCAGTTTTATGAATAGCATAGAATCATACATCGTAATGTGATCATCATTTATAAAATCTACTACCATAAAAAAAGAATTGCTTTTCTGCTTACGATTAACAATATTTTTGTTAAAGAATATCTCATATATTAAAGCAGATGAATATTCGTAAAGAATGACTGCCCGACTAGGAACATGAATAGTAGGCATTCCATCGGCGCTATTATGAACAGTGGCTATTCAGGCTAGATATTTTATGTCCTGAGAAATTGCCTAGCTATCAATTTGGCAAAAGATATTTACTAAATGGGCATCGTAGAAACCACGTGATATTCTACTTTGGAGGAATAAAAACCTTTTATAAAAAATATATCTAAATAGTATTAAACAAAGAATGTTATTCTCTCTTTTAACCCAAATGCCTTGTTTGGGAATAATTATGGTGGACCATTATTTGACAAATATGTCGTTAGCTTATTTGTAAGCTATTTACATGTATAACGAGAAACTTTTACTTTATTTGGTGATTAATTTCTGCGCCTTCCTATGATAAATACTTAAATAAACGATTGGCACAAATAATCATTAAGCAGTTTATTCATAAAACATAAAAGTTTTAATTTTATTGAGTTCTTAATACCTCGATTCTTCCAACGTAGGGGTAACGGGTAGGTTTTTGAGTAATGTTTTGTTTTTATATCTTTCTTTTCTTATCTTTCAGTACATTGGCTCGCAAGCTCCAAGGGAACTGAGTAGGTACTTCATTGAAAAGGCAGAGTTAACTACTTATAAAGTTGACATTCGGTACGAGAACTATTACAACAGATGGGACACGCGAGAGGAGTACGAGGCAAGATTCGAAGATGAGAAAAAAATCGATTGATTTCTAAACCTATTCAAATTGTAACCAATTTGAAACAATCATAATTTTTTAAGACGTGTGTTCGCAACTTCGCAATTTATTTGTACTTTTACTGCCTTAGTAATTTAAATTAAAATAACTTTAAGAAATGCTTACGAATTTTATTACCATTTTTGTACTGACCATTATTTTTTACATTTAATTTTAATAAGAATTAAAGGTTATCGTCATCAAAGGATTTTGAAGTGGGTGTAGAGAATTCTGTTGCCATTGGAACCACTCAGTGTGATTGCTTGCAATTTGAATTTCTCAGATCTCAATAATGAACTAGTCTTAGTACTGGAGATAAACGTTAGTTTTCTTATGTTTCTTTATGTGGTGTGATGTGGTACGTTGCGATGCGCTGCGGTGTGGTGAAGTTTAGCAGTTTATAGATAAAAGGATAAAACAAAATTTGTGTTTGATTCTTGTGTTAGTTGCGTATTATGTAATACTAGTTCATGTTATTATAAGGGTTTATTCTTTTTTACATTTTATAAGTTACAACCACAATCCCAGTCGATAGTAAGATCGTAAACACTACACATTCAGGTGGTTAAGCGCACTAATCTATACTAATAATATAAAGCTGAAAAGTTTGTTTGATCGTGCTAATATCAGGAACTACTGGATCGATTTAAAAAAATCTTTTATTGTAAGAAGGCTGTTGGCTATTTAACATTAGATACGCTAAGATGAATAATGCGAAAATGGCACAATTACGCCGGCAGAGACACGGCACGGGCGATTGCTAGTTTCTTGTATCATTGTAAGTCTTTTTTAAGTTAGTTCTTCATCCCTTTTCTATTCTTTAATACTACAGTCGAACGCTTGTCTAATTCTAAACAAAGCGTTCATCTATTGGACGTGATGTTTGAATCGAGTTAATTACAGTTTTAATGGAATAAGCACAAATCATGACCCACCCTTGTATTTCGTGAATAAATGAATAGACGGTCTCACATTTCAATGGACGACCTCTAATATAGGGGTTGGAGAACTCGGCGCTGAATTTCAGAAAATCAATGTTGATTTATTCTATTACTTGTGGTAAAATGGGTTCACTTTGAGTAAAGAGCTGATGAGATTGAGCCTGTAAAATATGTTTTAGTTTAAACACAGATTCTGACTTTTATAGCGCTGTAACTAAACTGTTTCTTATGATACAGGTGAAAAAAAATCTTAATCGGTCCAGTAATTGTTACGAATTATCTCAATCAAATAATTATATATTTACAAAATTAGTGTAGAGGATACTATGCAATACTTTGTTATGACAATTTGTTCATCCCCATCTAATAGTCAGTAATGAATTTTATACCGATTTTCAACCCATTATAGATCATGATGACAACGAGTCAGCCTCTTTGTAACAGAGTCGAAACGCCCGGTATAAAATATGAAAATAGTGATGTGATGATAAAAGTTTCTCACATACTTATTTGGTACCATTTCACTAGCTGCCTTCATCAACAAGTACCACATCATGTTTCACGATGAAATGAACGTATTAATAATGGACCACCTTCGATTCCCCAACGACGATAAACTGAATCGCTTACCGTACCTACCTTTGGTTGTCGAATACTAGTCAAAAGTCACGCGTGAGAACGCTTGCCGCACTGGATTCAAACCTGGAACTCTTCGGGAGGAGCTGAACTTAAATACTCGTGGTATTTCTTAATGACTTACTGGAATTTTTATAAGGTCTGAAATAGCTACCTTTTCGATTACAGTTATTATATGTATACCTATTGTAGATTCTCTCGTTGAAATAAAGTTACCAGGGAAGCAGAAATTGAAATGATAAGCTTTAAATTTCAACTTTTGGGTGTGCGTTTTTGTCCTTTGATCCTGTCTCTGGCCCACTACTATACAAAGAATTATTGAACACGAATACGAATGAAAAGTTAAGTAATCCTACTAATTTTATAAATGTGAAAGTTTGTGAAGATGTTTAGATGTTTGTAAGCTCCAACCGTTGTACGGATTAAGCTGAAACTAGGCACACAGATAGTTCGTTTCGAATATAGGCACAATTTCCACAGGCAAAGCTAGCGGCGTCGTCTAGTGTTAATTAAAAATAATACAAATTGATTGATTCTGGTGATGTACAATAATTCATATTGAATTCGAGAACATCGCGAGTAGTGGCAGTCATGAATCGGTTCATGTTGAATTGGCTTAATATTTTATGCGGTGCGGTGTATTTTGTGTGTACCTCGAGAGTGCTTATCCGAAAGGCATTTACCCTGTCGCTGATATTAGATTACCTAGCATAATTTACGTACATTTACGGTGTGTGGAGAAATAAAAGTAATTTTGGGGGTTAATAATATTGCGACATTTTGCGGTTCAAAGCATCAGCGTTGGTACAAGTCATGTAAAAAGTTTTTTTTTTGGGTGCGACTTTTGCAGTGTTAAATTTAGGTTTTGTCGATGCAATGTGGACATCTAGACATATATGGACACCACTCTAATTTCTCATGAACATTTTATAATTATGTATATTACGTAACCATAACATCAACCGTATAACGACGTAGGTATATGAACTTAGCTGTGTACCAAATGTTTGGTAGAGTGTACATTTTGTTTTATTTTCAAAATTTTGATGTATTTCTAAAACATTTTAAAGGAAAATTCAGGGTTTTGCATTTATTACCCATGGAAATTTGCTCAATCCCAAATCTCCCTTATACGATTTCTTACAACTTACAAAATTAAAACAAAACCTCATAACTCAAGCTAAAAGAAAGTCAAAGCTCATTCTTATAAATTATTATTTCGCGTAATATCTCTGGGAAGAAACCCCTAAGAAGTTTGTAAATAAAATAAACAGTGGATATATTTTATTTCCCCCATTAACCGAGGTCGCAGATAGCGACTAACGGTACAATTAAGGTGACGTCGCAACGATTTTACGACGCCACCGCAATTTAGATTTGAGATTAAGGACACTCGTTGATAGTAAGGTGTTGCTTTTTATTCATATAAATAGGATTTTTTCTATACGTCTTATTCAACCGAGCGGTTTAGTTTTGTTATAAGAAATCCGTGAGTTATAAAAGTCTCAATCCACCTTAGGTCCAAGATAACCTTTTAGTTTCTACGTTTTGGATTAGGGATTGGAGAATTTAAGGCAGGCTAAAGGAACCTTGCATTCTTTTGTTTTAATTCATACCAGCAAAACAAATTTAATTGTATCTGCATTCTGAACTTAATAAACCTTACTTACCGTAAGTAGGGTCTATCACAAGTTATCTAGAGTGAAATATAACCAGCCAGAACAATTTCTCAATTTCCCAAACGATCAATCACTTGTTCTCATATCTACAGACGTCATGGGATCGTAAAATAAATTTATTGGTATCTCCGAGCTGTCTATTACGCACTCGGACGCCATGTTTCCTTATGGTTCCGCAATTTCCTCAAATGGTAGGGCTCCGGAAATGTTACAATTGCTTCGTATTTAAGATTCCGTTTTCGGATGAAGTATGCTTGTTGTATATTAAAATGGGATGGACAGGACAAGTTATTTATTAAAGATGGACCAAAATGGACAGTAAAAGGGTCCTTCGTGGGATTTCCTGGGGTAAAGTGGAAAGATATTTGTAATGAATTAGTCTTAAAAAATTGTAAAGTTACGAACATTTTTTGATATCTAAGGTTCAATATTTAGGTACCTATATTCATTTATTTTATCTTACTTAAATTAAGTCAATTACTAGGGTACTTTTTGATACAAAAACAATAAAACAATTTATTTTCTTATGATACAAACTTAGGTACTTCTAGCAGTAATTCCACAGCTTATCTATAGTATGAAAATGATTTACTCCCATCTTTCTCTCAAGCCGATTCAATACGAAGCCCTCTAATTTATCGTCTTATATTCGTACTCACAGCCTTTCACTTTGTTAGAATCGTCTAGCATCCTGTGAAATGCGATTTAGAGAATGTGAACAGAATTGCATAACCTGTTTCCGGGCCCCTATTCATCAACAAATACGGTGAGACGTCTTATCTTGTCGACATCTCTCTGTATGTTTCTTGTATACATCCTTGCTTACGGTTCTCTATAGAGTTTAGTATGGTTGTAACTTCTAGAATAATCTTCTAAAAGGTAATGGGTACATAATTTTGTAGTCTTTATAAAGTCTCTACCTAGTAAATTTTCTGCAGTTAATTTAATACTCCAACTGCTTTTCAAATTAAAATTATGTAACTTTAGTAATTAACCAATATATCGAGTAACTATTGTTATAACAGCATTTTAATTTGTCTATAGTTTTATTGTGTTTACAAGTTTTATGCTTTATTTAATTTAATTACTATCAAATGTGTAATTCATTATTTTCTACATAAGTTAGCAGTTTGCTGTTATTTCAATATTTGTGTAATAATACACACTGTGTACCCATGTTACAGTATTTTCAGGAAGCAAAATATTTGGTTAATTAAATGTAAATTAAATAATTAATCAGAATGCCAAAATAAAATAGCAAACGTGGGCAATTTCGCCAATTATTAGGTATTTAACTATTATACTTCACCAAGCAATTCATCATCATAACCCATAACTGTCCCACTGCCGGGCTCGGGTCTCCTCTCACAATGTGAGGGGTACAGGCCGTAGTCCACCACGCTGGCCTAGTGCGGATTGGCAGACTTCACACATCTTTGAGAATTTTATGGAGAACTCTCAAGTGTGCAGGTTTCCTCACGATGTTTTCCTTCACCGTAGCAAGTGATAATTAGTATCTAATCTAATACGCACATAACTTTTTAAAACTTTAAAACCTTTAAAACCAAGCAATTAGGCTTTAATATTTATTTATTTTATAAATCTTTCTCTTATACAGCTAAACTCTTTAAGAAATACCTGAACCTTATGACTAAAAAGTAAAGAGAGCAAAAATGCAAAGAAACTTTAAAATAAACTTAATTAAATCTTTACGAGTTATCTTCTCAACAAACAAGAGTTTCTTGTTACACAAATAGCTGGCAGTAGTCATATTTTCATTACACATATTGTATCTCATAAGAGGCTAGTAAAGGAGGAGAATGCGGTTGAATTGCATTTTTACTACTGCATATGCTAGCGGAATAAGGTACGGTCGGTTACGTTTAAGGCGCACCCACAAATTGGTAGGTAGTTGTTTTTCTCTTTTTTTATTGAAATGGACAAAGGAGCCGATCACTTTCAAAGACAGCGTCTTCCGTACAAATTGGTAACAAAAACACACTATAAGTGTATACAAAGTTTAAGTAATTTTTTTTTACAAAGCCGATTATATTATGATTATGTTTATTGAGAAAGGATACTGATAAATTAATAATTTTATTGTGTGTGTGCGTTTATAACACGAAAGAATGTAAATGCGTATTATAATGAAGAAATAATCGACTTAAGAAATGTAACTACGAGTATTAAATGTGTTTGAATAATTTTTCAATTGCAGATATTTCTCTTAATCTACCTGAAGGAGAAAATTGAATTTCGGTGGACATAATACCGTATAGACTAGTGATTTTTTCTGTCATAATATTTCTTATAAAATATTGAACGAGAATGATGTGGAAGTGTCTGAATGTTGAAGGAAGTTCACTTTTATTTGGCTTAAATTATCATTATATTACATTAAGTACTACCTCAGTAATAGTAAAATTACTTACTGTAGTTAAGTTCTTAACTGATAGTTGTAATTATGTGCTTTTAACATAACTAGGCAATCTCTAGTAGAAAATCTCTCTAAATTCAACCGTAAATAATTGTATGAAACTATGGACAATAGATACGGTCTATATCCCTGGGGTCATTCTGTTTATCTTTGTGCTTCAAACATGTTTATACAAGTATTTTGTATAAACAAGAGAATAATGTTCTGAAAAGCTTTGTAATTTCTCTCAAAAAAATATTTCAATGAAAACCATTTTACTCTAATGAGTGACGTTGTATGTGGAATGAATGCTTTGAAAAACAATTGGGCTAATTTTGGTAGTAGTTCCATTTATTCCTTTTGATGATGTTTTAAAAACTTTTTTTTTTATTAGTAGCTTTTGAATGAGAGATCATTTAACATAATTTTTGTCTCGTCGTCGACTATTTATATTTACTTATCTTAAAATGATACCCAAAACCGTACCTATCAAGTTGTAATGTATAACATTGAATATCTTGTATTATTTGAGAGGGCTCTTGCAATGTGTAAATTGTCGACGCGGTTGAGAAGCTCAAAGGAATCACTAGAGCTATATTAGAGATCCAATACACAATAATCATATTAATCGTACGCTGTTACGCTTGCCTTGTAACTAACGATGCTTAAATCCCTTTAGCGTTTTGAGCGTCAGTGCTGCGTATTCGTCGTACATAGGAAACAATATTTAAATACATACAGTAGAAGGTTGTAACCATGTCAATTAGTCGATGGCAATTAGAAGGCAAACAATCCAGTTGATTTGTTTATTTTTTAGAGTCGAAAAGAGAGGGCAAATAAGTAACGTACAAACGATAGAGACGGATGAAATATTACATGGAGAAACATTCTTTGTATAGTAAGAACATAACATAACTACAGAGCCAAATATTTTTACTTAATTTCGATCGTAAAACAGATCACCTAGCATCAAATAATTACAAGAGAAATTAATAATGACGCAACTAATAGTTGTCCTTAACCGGTAGTACTACAATAATAAAATAGAATTAAAAACTAGAAGATATCTTTCCAAGTTCCTATTTCGACTCAACGAAGTATACAGCATATCACCGACTCATATCTGGAAGCTAATATTACGTTTTGTAAACAACATGCAACCGAAATTACAGAAATTGCGCAAGTGGCTATATTTTTGTGTGCAAATAAATGTGGGATGAAATGCGCTTAGTTTTACACGTTTTTTTTCTTTTTTCCACATATTCATTCAAACAACTATGTTATTTTCCAAGCTTGACTATGCTTTATTTCTAGATCTAAATACGTTAAAATTATTTTCCAAATCGGTCCAGTGGTTTCTGAGATTAGCGCGTTCAAACAAACTCTTCAGCTTTATATATTAGTATAGATATTATAAAATCATATTTGTAAATTGATCTCCTTAATTAAGGCTAATACTTCACGCAACACAAATCATCTTTAGTCTCTATAATTATACATCGTTATTCTCAGTCACGTTCCCTCTAATCCGCTTTGTAAGACGTATGATATAACATATACATGATATAGTTCCGATGGATTTACTCAGTACTTAGTGCCAAGTGCTTTGACTTATGATATGGTCATAGAACTTAGAATTACCCAGAAACGTTAGCACGTTAATAATTGGAACATAAATAAGTTCTTAATAATTAATACTGCAATTTTTTTTTTGTGTTTTAGGAGTGCCGAAATAAACAAAATATACATATACATTTTGTTATTCACGCAATCGAGACGAATCCAAAGATAGACACTATAATGTTGAAATCTGTCAATACGTTTGAACATTATTCTAAGGTTTGAACTTTAGTGCGTGTCAAAAAACGGACAAAGATCCAAGAAATATACCAAATCAGCATGTGAACATTTAAAATTACGTATTGCCAATTTATGCTATCGATATTTTCGACATTTGGACAGTTATTTGGACACAAAATTACGCTTGAAATTACACTTAAACGTCTCTTCTGCTTTATTTTATAGTCTAAGGATTTAATACTCGTATAGATCGCTATTTTGTTCACATATTACATTTACATTCACTAATCTTATTTAAGTAGGTGTTAATAAACCTTTAATAATAATTAATAGTCACGATATCTGTAGTTTATTAAGGGATATAGATGGAAGCGAAATTGTTTTGGCTACACAGATATTTTATATAGTACGTTCAGTGTCAATGAATCGATTAGGTAATTAAGTAACATAGTTTCCATGACAACTACTGATTCCAGTAAGTGGAAATTTGAATCCTCATCATCATCACAATCCATAATAATTCCGCTGCTGGATACCATGTAACACAATCTGAGAAATATAAGTCTTTTTGTATAGCACTATCTCCTTTTGTCATTCTATTCTCAAAAACAAATGCGGTAGAAAGCAATGCTGTCCAGAACCAAACGTTTTAAGTTCTACGCCACTAATAGAAATCACCTAAAGGTACCTCAAAGTGCCTCAACAGACCTCAAACTACCTCTAAGTGCCTCAAACAGTGTTTGTAAGATAAGCCAGCGAACGACATAATAGGAGTTACGTGCAAAGCGGGGGAAATATAGAAAAATCACCACTGGTTACGTCGTACCGTAATCCGTATTTATTGCGTTTAGCGCCTAAGCGGGAGCGATGGACTGGCTGGCAGTACTAAGGATTATTTTAGGAGATTCTTGAAGTAAGCTAGCTAAATTGTGTTTTGTTACATTCGTTGGACTCTTTACTAGATTAAAGGAAATCGTATTTGAGATGTAATTGAAAACTGTTGTTTTATCCAATTGCTCTTGGAGCGGAAGGAATTTTGAGAGTGTGTATGTATTATTTCTTTGGCGGGCTCTTCGGGCCAATCGGCATGAAAAGAAATCTATTTATGTTTAATTCGATTCATCTCCTATGTAAGAGTAACATAGGCATTAGCATCCGATTTTTAATGTTCTGTTAGTATAGACTATATTTTATACCCCCGATAATTTTACCATCAATTTCTATTTTCATCAATGACTAGCATCTATTTTATCTATACTCAGCAAGGGAATATTTCTAGCTTTAGCTTAGTAAGCAAACGGGATTAGTTTTGCTTAAACTGGTTCATGTCAACGTCATTGTTCTATCCCTTTAAAGCCGGGCGTCACGTGATGGGACTTACATAGGAAAGAGGAAAATATATAAAAATCACCGCTGCTTACACCACGCGTAATCCTTATTTATTGTGTTTAGTGGTAAGCAGGATCGATGGCCGGAAAGCTGCGGTGAAAACTAAGCTGAGGAATTCCGAGAGAATATTGTGTTTAATAAGCATAAAACAATATTTTGTTGACGTTATTTAATAAAAGACCTCACAATAATAGTAACTCTGGTAAAGGAATCACCCTGCAAACAAACCTGCCCAAGTTGAAGCATTTTGAAATTCATATTATTGGACTTTCCCAAAAACGCTCCTTACAAATGGCGTTAGAATTATAATGTCACCGCTATGTACTTTTTATGGAGTGCTTATGAAATTTGTTCGTCAAGTATCTTAATCGATATTATTTAATGGTATTTTTATTTTAAATTGATTTCGTCTCAATTTTATTTTACGCCCACATTTTCGTAAATTCATTAATTTGCGACGTCTCCTAGGAATTTCCTAGGAATGTTATAATCTATGGTTCTTCTTATTTTTCGATGACACACGAGTATGTGGATTTCAAAAACATAAACACACTCTTAAATTTTTATACATACTGTTTAAAGCAATACTATGCCTTCGATATAACAATTCGATTCGATTCGATTTCACGTATTTGGGATGGTACATTTTGTGTTGGGTTTGTTGCATTCTTCTTTGAAACCATTGAGAATTTGTTATTTATATGAATGGAGATCTTCACTGAAAGTTTACGTAGTCTCTGACGCTCTGTAGAATCTCTTATAAAGTCTTATATCACTTTGTTGCAAGGAACTGGGTCGAGATTCTCCGAGTACAATTTTTCTTTATAACTCTGATG
>LGAG01000082.1:1101988-1131557 GCA_001278395.1 Lerema accius
TGAGGTAAGCTTCCGCCTCGCCGGAAATCAAGGCCAGTGTTGCTAGGATAGGTTGGAATGGACAATCGCGGAACTAGGATTGGGGTGGCAAGTCGCAACACTACTATTTTGTATAATAAATAAATGTTAGTTAGATATTTTCTTAAATCAACCCTTAAGGGGGTAAATATCACCGCAAAACTATAATTTCCGCAAGCAAAGCTGCGGGCAACAGCTCGTATTTTAATAACTTGTATTATATAGTATGTACACAAACGAGCAAAAGAGTCACAAGATGCTAACTAACGATTGTTGTTTATAAAAACATCAGTAACACCTAAGGCATCATCATTATGAGTGTTGCACTGAGAAAAAAGAAGAATCAATTATGAACTCTAATACTATCAGTATAAGATTGCTTACTGCCGTGACAGCATTCCACTCCTTGCGGCTGCTGCATAGGACACAGCCCTGATGATTTTGAAAGTGAACCCTCTGGACAGTCACTAGCAAGGGCGCAAATTCCACCACTATACAGACATGGGACCTCGTTGTATACTTCTCGATCTGATAACAACAATACACAGCGTTTTACTCATCAATAATACAATCCGGTCCGAATACAATACGTCAACTTCATCTTCTTCATCAATATCGTCTTCAAGAATACAATCAGGTCCGAATACAATACATCAACTTTGCTCCGAGACCGTTTTTTATAACTTTTCTTATTTCTAAAATTATACGTTGATTATCTAAGCAGCTGCGAATATTTAAGGATATTTGATATTGAAGTGATGAAATCACTTAAACATTACTGGAAAAGTGTAAATAACAAGAAAATGTGTGATTTCTGTTACAAGGTTTACGTTAAACTGCGTGTTAAATAAGACAAGTTAAAAAAAATTTACTGCAGATAAGAATATGTTGCGAATCGCCTTACAGAAATCGTGACTAAATCAGTCAAACAATATGAGAGGTGAATAAAAACGTTTACATAATTTATCAAATTAACAAATCTTCACCTTTTATTTCCAATGGTTACATTCTCTGAACTGGTTAAAATAGATCAAGTACTTTGAAAAAATACAGATAAATCAATGAAATGTTTACGAATAGTGGAGTGGTATCAAACAATTGTTATACTTAATGATACTTATCAGCATTCATCGAGGTGTCGATTGTTTCAAGAACATTACCAGTTAGTCTAAATACTCGTCTGGTTAATTTTATATTCCTTCTGAGTATTCTTACAAGTATGTCTCTCATCATCAATGTTTAAAAGTACTAAAGATGCCAAAACCAACTATAATAATAAATTATTTGTTTTTGGAGGAAAAACTTTTTTAAAACCTTGTGATTTTATGTTCATGAAACAGAAAACGAGAGTATTTTAAGGTATAATTTAATTGATCTTATTTTAATAATAACGAGCTTTTCAATTATTTATTATTGTCTATTATCACGTTAGTAATACTTTTTTATCAATAAATAATAAGTAACCATTAATTAACTTTGTATTACTATGATCACTAAAACCTACAATGATTCTCTTCTCGATATTTTTCATCGTCTTATAATTTTGAAGATTTTTTTTTATGGTTTCTCGTCACCACGTAGCACTAATGTCTTATATACTGATTTCATAGTTTTTATTTATTTAATTTATTATTATACCTAGCACCACTTAAAAATCCTCAAATCAAGGAAAATAAAATCATCTGACTTACGAGTATCGACATTCATCTCGTCTAGTTTATAAGCAAAAACGGCACCCAAAACTGCAAAACTAATATATAATTTCAACATTTTTGCAAACTATATGATCGACCACTTTCACTATGAGATACTAACATCTGTAGTAATCGACTGACACATTTATACACACCGCCCGCATTTACTAATATGCTAATACTGAATGTAACGTACGATAACCCTTATCAGTATGGTTTATTGATCGAGTTTCCTTGCGTTTATAGTTTGTTGACGTTTTAAGTTCTTTTATATACCTGAATGAAGTGACGTGTTGATTGCGATTAAAAGCTACTATTTTTCTGTTCCATTCTCGTTTTTTATCCGACTGCGCTGGAAGGACGGTAATGTTTTTATAGCGTATGTTGTATGTATATCTGTGTATGTATGTAGTATGTCAATTTCTTTGGAATGCTCTACAGCCAGTACAGCTTGACGTGTAAAGTGTAATTTCATTCGACCCCATTGGTGGAATAACAAAGGTTTTAATTTTTTTTAAACAGCACCTACCAATACCCAAAAAAAATTTGCATTTGTTTTTCTATTAATTGCTCACAGCATCAAATCTTTGATAACTAGGTGCTTTGAATGTATCCTATAAAGATTCTTTGATGTATTTCCGAGGAATAATCTAGAAAACCTGCAACTAAATTCTGTTTAAGTTAAGAAACTTCGCCCTCGGTAGAAATAGCAGGAAAGACAAACAAAACAAATAGCAACTCATTAAGAAAGTACACAAACAAAAAATGACAGTTTTTAATTTTGCGTCTCTTAATTCCAGTTTTAAAGAATGTTTTTTTAAATACAAGCAACCTTTTATAGGCTTATTCTAGAGCTTGTATATTATCGAAGTTATAAAGAAAATTTGATATAGCTGTGACACGGCTGTGTGTTGTATACGTTTATATTATAGGCTATGTTTTTAATCAAAATGTTTTTATTTATATATTTATGTCGTAAAATAACCTCGGAATAGCGGTGCTTCCCCCTCCATCACGCGTAATTTTTCAATGTTCTCGCTTATGATAATTGATTCTTTGATCCTTTAGCTATTCAGTGGTATAATTTAATTTTGTATGTAGATGATAGATTCGAAAGTATAACGCCAAACAGTATCCCCCGATTTTGTTTTGTAGCAAAAAAGACGTCTTCATGACAAGAATACTTTTACCTACAAATTATCCGATATATTATAATTTTCATATAACAACAGCCTATATAAGATTTCACGAGTGTACTCGTAGTAAAACTTAATGAATATTTTATTACAACTTGTTTCCTTGCCGAGTAGTTAACTACTTACTTAATAGTACTTAAAGTTTTATAGACACTTTATTGTAGTGTTGATTGCAACAAATTTAATTAGCGTGTCTTTTGTAGTTACGACTTTTTTATACTGAGACAGTTTTGTTGCTTTGTTCTTAATGACATTAGTTTGTAAAACTGTTTTTTTAGTTAAAGAAAATTTGTGGTTATTTACAACAACCATTGGATAATTTGAAGGCGTAAGGTGAATGAATTATCCACCGTTCATTATTTTTCTAGTATACAAACAAGAGTTGGATCTCCTCTCACTATGTAAGGAGTATATGCCACACCACACCACGCTAGCCAAGTGCAGATTGGCGGACTTCACACGCCTTTGAGAACTTTCTGAGGAACTCTCAAGTCAGCAGATTTCCTAACTAAGTATTCCTTCACCGAAGCAAGTGACAATTTCTAATACGCACATAACTTTTTAAAAATTAGAGCGTGCCAAGTCTTGAACTTAGTTACTCCCTTTCAGGAAACCAACGCTCAAGCTACTAAGCTATCACTGCTTATTGTGCATCTTAATACGGGTCAAATTAAAAGGCCAGGCGATGGCGAGTTGCCAGTTGTAATCGCTGGCGGCCATTGCGTTCGAAATTAGTTCTTTATTTGTAGTTACAATGGCTTGCTGATTGCACACTATATTCATAAAAACTGTCAAGTTTGAGTCGAATTCAACTGTAATAACGAATTTTTAAATATTTATTTTGCTGTCAGAATCTAGAAAATTCGATTTTTCATACAGATTTTAATTTTTTTCTAAATTGTTTTAAAAACAAAACCTTATTAAGTTCCAAATTTTATGATCGTAATGTACTACAGAATGCTTCCTCTGAATCTTCTATCTAACGTCTGAATTGTTGCAATCATGGAAATTTAATATTGGATTTTAAGGAACTAGGAAATTGAGAGTAAAATTCAACAATGTCTTTTTACGATCTCGGACATTCTTGTTGCAATAAAAAGAAGCGAGCAATGTTGCCAGCGCCGAGAACGCTAATTTAGAACGGCAAGTTAAAAAAAGGTGAAGCTGATGTATCTTATCTGGCAACATCTTTTAATCTATCTCAGCTGCAACGTAACTCGTTAACGTTTCGTTTGATTTAAAATATCTTGCAATCTTATCAGGTTTTAAATAGTTTCCTCAAAGTAAATTATGGAAGTCCTTTATCTTTTAATAGTTTCTCTATTATAATGTCTTACGAGTCTAACTTACTATTATTCCTTCTATTTCTTTCGCACACTAGATGTGCTTTTTATCACTGTCTTACTTTCGTTTCCACCGATGAATATCTATGGCAAGTCTCGATCGAAGCCCTTATTTTTGTACAAAAAAAAAACAAAGATTTTGACGTTAATTGCTAAATAACCATTTAACAAACTACCATTCCCGCTTAGTTATATAGAAGCCTCGATTATTAACAAAATACATATATCAATTCTATAACAGTAAACATACAGTAAAATAACTTTAACTTAAATGTTATATATGCAACGTTATCACAAAACGTAAAAAAACCAACAAATATTACATGCATAAAACGCCCCGAATTTATAGTCGTGTTACACAAACACATCTGTTATTTCGTAGCGATGTCCAGTGCTTATAGTCAACAATAGCGGGCGAGTAGTAACAAGTCTGTATGTATATTTAATGGGATAGCTCTCACAACAAATAGCTCTGAGAGCCCGTGAGCAAGAGCGATGGCGGCTGAACCGGACGAATGCGAACAAATTGGACCGGCACAATTAGGATCGCGATATTGAGTTGCGAAACTTATGGACCTCCATTTTGTCTTGACTTGTCTCAACTTATAATTGTTCTATAGCAGAATCCTGATTCCTTTGTATCTTGAAAGGCACTTATCTAAGGTACTGGCCAAGTACTGAGGAATGGGTCTTTCTTCATAGCTAATTAGATGACAAAGCAACTTTCACCACGTTTCTTCATTGCGTATCGATGGACGGGTTTGCTGCTGACTTAAATGACGGTAGTTTTTAAACATTCCGATGGCCTCCGACATTGTTTAACGACTAACAATTCAAGATAAAAACCGATACACAACGATTAAACATTTCTTTTAACGCACGGAAGCACTCAAGAAATTTTGGTACGAGAGGTTTTTAAGTCGCTTCAAATAATGATAAGTCATATAGCATAGAAAACACTGCTTCTGTTCATTACTGCGTGTCACCAGTAATTCAATACGAAGCGTTATTAAAAACGAATTGATACCTCTAACTGCGTTCTCCGAGTTTTCCTACCTCCTTGGCGGTAGCAGGTGGAGGCGAGAGGGAATCGTGTAATGACATCATTATGAATAACGCACTGAAAGTGAACTGACGGCGTAAACGGTAGCACTTGTGTTGAGAGACGTCGTACGTAATGGCACTCTTTGTAATACAGATATCAATCATCAGGGTGAATTTTTACTTAACCGCACGAGATGGGTACTATTTGTCAAATGTATGTATGTAGATCCATTTCTTTCATACGCTCTAGAGATTAAATGAATTGACATATTTCAATGGGGTGTCAATGGATTTGTCTCTATTGCAAGAGAGGATGGGCCGTTCATTTTGTAAAAATACCATCCCATCTTTTTCATACTTGGTGTTTTAAAAGTCATAGGATATATTTTATCCAGATTGCACGGTTTCGCTACATTTTGGTTCAACAATTTTAACAAAACCCTGAAAGGACCGTATTACATAATTTAACTGCTATTTCTTAACTCAGTGGATTAGGGATCAAAATTCCCAATTCGTCCGTTATCCAATTTAGTCCGTAATGATTGTCATCCGCGGCGAAGACAGGTAGTTTCCACAGGGAATTCAGCTCATTATACTGAGTGAGTTTCCTTGTTCCAATCGCTAGTTAGGTTCGTGTGCTGGGGTCATGCTATTTACTTTGAACTTTGTTAAGTTTCACTAAGAAACATACAAGTGGAAAAGATTGACTAGTTCTTAAACTTATCTCTCAGGTATAAAAGGCTAAACTAAGAAATAGTAAATTCTTAGATATCGAGGAGGTAATATCATGGACGTGATCGGAAAGTGGATGGGTGACCGTTAGTAGCAAAATTTCTTGAACGTTTTCGTGCTTCGGAGGGCACTATAAGCCATCAGTCCCGGGCAGGTTTATTGTCGAGAGATATTTCCTCTCAGTGAACCCATAGTGCAGCTGAGAATTTGTGGTAGGCCATCGGTTATTGTTAGCTTATCGTTAGTCGTTTCACTGTCGCACATTCGATCAAGCCCTAACTAGAAGCAGACAACAGAGCTCTTCCCCATGGGAACGTTTGGAGAAATTTGAAATTCTTGAGAATGCACTCACTGATTTACCGAGACACGTACGACATTACTGTGTGAGAAATATAAAATTCTCTCTCTCATAATATTTTCTCACGATTCTAATTTGTCTTCTTGAAACAATGCAGTCGTTATTTTTACTCTAGAGGGCTCGTTCTGTTTGAGTTTCGAACATTACTCATTATTTGATATACGTGACCAACGCCACCCGTCTGTCAACGTGACCGGGAGGTGGTCAGATGGGAATCTGACATGTGTATGTGTATTTCTGTGGAACGTATCTATGTGTCTTGTAGTGTGTGATTTTTTATTTCCTGAAATAAAAGTAATTGTAATACATGTTACTTTACTTGCATAGCCGCTCTTTTCTTAAATTCAAACATTCATGTGTATCTTCAATTTTACCAGTATCGTTACCTCGAAATGTTATGTGAAGTTGGAATAAAATAAATAACAAACGCCTCAGCCAGCCATCGTTTTGTGGTCGCGTCGAACGCAAACGGGCAATTTACGGATAACTGTATTTTACTTGAGGCCACGATAAAATATCGTAGACAAATAAAATACATTTCAAAATATTTTATATGAAACAGATTATTCAAATGGCCACTTTGACTGTCGCTAACGACGCGAACATAAAAAGAAAAACAAATCTGTAACTGCTGTTTAAAATTTGTATAATATTTTCTCTGTGTAAAATTACTTGCACCTTAGGTGTACAATCGCGTGCTCTATATTTGAGTGTCTGATTATAAGGAACACGTTATCTGAAAATTATTATCAAACAACAATATTGTTGAATTGTAACTAACATTTAAAATTGATGAAATATTACTAATTAAGTAAATAGGGATGGCCTAATGTACTTATGAAATATTCTCTTGTACATAGTAATATGCAAAATTCAGAGATAATTTTGAAATGGTGCATTTGTTTCAATAACAACTGACAATCGTCCATCAGGAATTCATAAATTTAAAACTCACGTGAGTAATAAAAGCTGGGTGGATTTACGGAAAGTGCACGGTATTTTACATTCGGGCTCTAAAATTTTTTACAACCGTAATCCGCTTTTGCGTATGTTATTCATGGCTTTCGCTTGGAGTTACGTACGGACTCACTCAACTTGGCTTGACTTGGTTATATTATGGTGAGACCAATTCGAGACTCCTAACTTAGCTAGCTATTAAAATGTAACGGTACCCACGGTCCTCTATCTTTAATTTTTTGATGATCAATGTGTTTTTTTACCAAGCCTTTCCTTAAGGGAGTATGTGTACTAAGATTACCATTCTTTCTTTCAGAAAGTACTTTATGACAAGCACATTGTTAAATCTTGGAATTTGTCGCAATGCCTCGCTTATCTATTGACCGTAACACTGTAAACTCTGTAACACAAATATCTACAGCCGAGATCTTTCCACCAGGCCTAGCATCTTTATCATTGGTTTTACGGTTGAGTTCTTTATTAGCCCTAAGGGACACCCTTCAATCGGTATCACTGAGCAGCAAATAATCGTCTGGAGCTGTACAAAATCGCATTTTTAGTAGTAGGCATCGAATACATAATTTAAAAATGTGTACCTAATTGTGTCTCGTCATAATTTCTCTTATGGGCTTCATAAATCTAAGCTATGTCGGAGGCACAATCTCTGCACGGGGGGAGGCCATCAATCACAATGAACATCCTTCCATTACACGTGTTCCCTTCGTAATACACGACAGGTGTAGCCGCTAATATTTATGGCGTAAGTTGTAAATGAAATTCAAGATTAACTTTTCTAATACTCGTTTTATCAGTTATTGAAATTTGGTAACGTACCTAATTTTATGTTTTTAACTGTTTTGTCACGCAATTGGTTGGTTGATCGTTGTTGTATTGCCGAAGCTAATTTGGATTGTGAAGATCCCAACACTCATTGAGAAGTAAGTGGCGCCACAGCCGAGTACCTACAGTATGTCGACGAGTGTACCACAAGTAAGGCAGTTCGTTTTGGACTCAATGAAAAATAAAACCCCTAACACGGCAATTTTTGATTGAAAGTTTAACCTACGAATTGCAGTAGCAACACGCTAGCTTCTGTTTACACTGCAAACTGTGGACATAAGATTATTTTTAAAAGCACGATGTCAAAGCAACAGAACTGTGAGAGTTTAGTGACGTATAATTGATCGATAGGGCGATTAGTTACTGGCGTGCTCTGCACAGAGAGTACCATTTTACTTCTCTGCACAAAATATTTAGTTGGAAAATCTAGAGAAAATACATGCATAGCCAAGGTTTCATAAAAATTATATTGGATTTAAAAGAAAAGGAGGAGGTTCTCAATTCATCTGTTTTTTATTTATTTTTTATATTTCACCATTCGTCGATTTCTATTCCCATTCCGCCATAGGACTGTCAATGAACGTTCGTGATCAATCTGCATGATTGTTGGCTATTCAATGATATAAACATTAGAAATAAGACTAAGGTTTTATTACTAGTAGGTACACATTACTGCTACTTGTACCTCCAATAAAATAACTTTCTCTTATTGTGATTCTCTGTAGTAACTTCTAGAGCTTCTAATAAAAACTACAGTCTGTCCCTTCTTAACAAATATCACGTGCAGACCCATATAACTAAAAAGCTTTTGTTGTTCCCTTTCTGGACATAAATAGGAATTTTAGCGTTGGGTCCGTAACACTATCATATTATAGGGAGGGATTTATCGTCCCTCCTTGATTACGATTTACGTGAGACTTAAGTTATGGGAGTGAAGCGGAGAACATTGTATAAAAAAGAGTATTGTTTTTCTATCTGCTTATTTTTGTATGGTAGCAAAAATTACTGGATATTGGTAGCCGATACACGATGCACATGCATAATTTTTTCTCATGATTCATTACACTCTTTCCCAAGAATATAATATACATTTTATGTCAGTCCAAGAATGGAGACAAGTGAAGCGGTTTGGACAAAGTGTGACAAAAAAGTGGACATACATGAACTCGAAAAAAATTATTATTATTCTGTCACAGTCGCGTGAAAAGCCGAATTATCTGCTTATTCTCTACCTTTTCTACATCACCGGCTTTCTTCATCATCAGCCACGCGAGTTCTTAAAACACACACCATACAAAGGTCTGATAAAGGGAGAAGAATGTTTTTATGTGATTCGCGACTCGAATGCGACGTTCAGGCGAGATTTGGGCACATTTCTCTTCTGCTTAGCACCACGAGCTGAGGATTAACCGCTGCATTATCCTTATTACTTTTACTTGCAGAGAAAATCCTCGTCGGCATTTCGTACCTATTTTAGCAGCTAGAAAGAATTTTCTGCAAAATTTGTTTATGTGTTTCTCAGGTCGTTTTATGAGCAACGACGCTATAAGGAGTTTTATTCAGCTACCTGGTGTTGGTACCCAATTTGCTATGTTTTACTTATGCGGTGTTACTTTCTCCTTAACCTTTTACAATATCTGGGTTTTTTGCTTCAATGGCCAATTTCTGAGCACGGATCTCTCTGAGTGATTGTGAAGGCTTCTAGCCTCCATCACGCTGCTCCAGTGCCGTTTTCTGAAGGGGTTAGTGGCCAACACAAGCGTCAGGTGTTTTTTATGCCACTCGAAGATCTCCGATATGGCTTAATGATTGTTATCTCATGATGACGTAACCTGCCGTCCGAAGCAATAATAAACGTTATACATTCATAGTCCCACACTATGGCCAACACAGAAACACAAACATACACTTAGACCGAAAACAGAAATTTGAATTCATCATTTAAATTTCGGCTCCGCTAGGAATCGAACCCAGGTCCTTTTGGACGGCTATCCGCCGTGGTAACCATTGCGCGGGGTGGTAATAAATAAATGATGACTACAATGCCTTCCAATTTGAGATTACTGAGACGCATATGAAATTGGAATCGTTATCACGTGGATTTTATCATTACCTATATCGGATAAGTACATAATATAAACGTTACCTTATTTCCTTTTAGCGGCAGCTACAAGCATTACCCTAACTACACTAGACAAACATTCCTTGAGTACCTTTGCGATATTTACTACTAACGACCTGAGCCAGTTTCTTCGGTATTCATAATTCAAGAGGTCAACATCGTTGTTCCTTTGAGACCTTTCGTGTTGACATCCCGCATTCCGCGTGGGTCGGAACTTTTGTTGCGGTTACAATAAATACAAGGTGTTTGCTTATAACGGCTTAGTACGGTACGTACTTGCCGTAAATGGTGTAGTTACAGCGGTTTTGGGTTACCCTCGATATTATGAAGTAGGAAGTACGTGTATAGTATTACTGCTTGCTTCCTTGTAAACAGATGGTCTCAGGTTGTGGCTTATGTTAGGTTAGGTATTACTTAAAAAATATACAGGATACTGGTTTATCTAAGGCTACATTTTATTCAAATAATTTTCATTATACAATTAGGTATTATTTACAGGTGTTTGTAGAATTGATAACTTTATTTTTTGAAGTCGGTCAAAAACTATGTTTTAACAAGTTTTTATAGAAAGTGATACTGAGATGAAATCATTTCAATAAATGTACTTTATAAACTGTGCAATATTTCAGTAACTTATTATTTTGTAGAATACTACTTCCGACTTTCTTACAAAATTCTCAAGAAATACGAAAAAGTAATTTAGCGCGAAAGAGGTTAATTTCTAAACATTCCTCTTCGTTTCTATAAAACGCTCTGCTAGGGTTGACAAAAAATAAAAAAATAATGTTGGTGATTAAGTAAGACCCCTCTTTAATTATGAGACATAACATTTCTACTTTATAATTATCTATCTGTTCATGAAACATCGTATGATTCTATCTTGTTCTTCAAGATCACTATGAGTTTGAAAAACTTTAAATTTTACCAAACAATGATATAGCTTTAATAAGATGGTATAGATTTCATAAGAGAAGTCATTCTGCAATTAGCACTGGTACAGAATAAATCAATTGTACACAAATTAAAAACTCAAAATATTTGATTTTTTAACTTGAATGCTGTTAGCCCTATGCCTCGCGTCAGAAAGTCTGATATAATTTTAATTACAGACCCTAACGAAACGAACCGGGAAAAAGAAAAGATATTGAGAAGTTCTTTACGTTACGTACGTTTTCGATATAAATCGTAATACTTTCCTAAACCTGTTAGGAATTGACTTTTGGTATCCTACAATAAAATTAATACTGTGGTTGCTTTTTGAATCTGTGGATAACTTTATACATAATATAAAACATGGAAATAATAATATTGCTTAACATATTCATCAGACGGTCATAAAATTGAGGAGAATATATTAGAATGTATATAAAAACTGAACAGTAACTCTATTATTATTATTAGATACAAACAACTCATTCTTAGGGGCATGTTGGCTAAAGAATTTTAGAGAATTGGATTAATCTTTCTATATTTTCCAATAGAGAAGAATGGAGAAGAACAGACACGATTGCTTTACACACAGTTCAACGATTATCTTGCTCATCTATTTAAAAATAAGTACTTAAAATAGAAAATAATTTATAAGTGCCATCGTCGTTTCAAAAGGAAAGATCTTAATTAGGTCTCGAAAGTTCTGAAGCTCCTTTACCGTCGAAGTTTCATCAATTTCCGCTCAAATAATATTACTCTTGGTTTATGCAGCTTGATTAACTTAGGAAGTGTCTACAATCAATTTTACCTTAGCGGGTTCTTAATAATTCTAATTGATATTTAAAAGGTCATCGAAAGTAGAGGATAATAACAGGAGAAGCAATTGAATCTTGTTTAAACTATAAATTGAGGAGTGGTATTTCATATTATGTAACAAACAGGATTAGTCATTAATTAAGGTTTTAAAATTATTTTTTTAAATATAGATAGCCTTAATCATACTTAACTCAATGTTAACTGACTGACAGACACGCTACAGCCTAAACGGGTAGACCTGGTAGCATGAAACTTGACACAGAGGTTCCTTATAACGTGTAGGGGAGCACTAAGAATGGATTTTTGGAAATTCACGCTTAAAGGGGGTGAAATAAGGGATAAAGCGTTGTATGAAACTTCGCCAATTTTGATTCTAGTAACGACAAAATTGGAATTTTTTACTCATTTTTTACATGATAGCCGTCTAATGTTAAATTTTTTTTATTTATTTATCCAACAAAATATTTATACTTACCCCATTTGATACGTGATAATATAACTTATCCTTTAAAAAAATAACAGTACTTCACATGTTTACCCATTTTCATACAAAGTAAACAATATAATGTAATATCTACAGTCAGAAGTACTTACATAATAGAATATAGCTACGCAATTTAGTACCTACCATACCCCACTCAGAACGGGATGGGCAATTAATCGAATGAAATACCAATATTATTTGAGCTCTCCCAATAACGTTTTGGGGTAAGGCACTTATACTAGAGAGACCCACTATTATATTTTATTCAGGGGTCTTACAAGGCATAACAAACCCTGTACTGGTCTTAAATTGACAGAGATTATTATTATTTTACAAGGTAACTGTCAATTATTCCTACGTCCACTTTTGAAGAGGTTTATCTGGTCCATCTTTTGTCCTTAACCATACCAAGTCCTTATAATTTCTTTATTATAATTGCTTCGCTCTTAAGGAGGAATTCGGCAAGAAACGCATATATGCTTAGAATTCATAATTAAATTAAGATTCATCATCGCAACCCATAACTGTCTCTCTGCTGGGTTCGGGTCTCCTCTCACAGGGTGGCAGTAAGTCATAGTCCACCACGCTGGCCTAGTGCGTACCTATTGGCAGATTTCACACACCTTTGAGAACATTTATGGAGCTCTCAGGCTTGCAGGTTTCCTCACGATGTTTTCCTTCCCCGTCATCATCATCCTCATTCAAAACACTAGGCTATCACTGCTATACGATTACGCTATATTAAAATTACACAATTATATTGCTACACTTACTATTAGGATGACATTAGTAACTACAGGCTAATATAAATTAAATTACCACAATACCCTCTCAACGATGGACGAATCTAACGATTAGAAAACAAACTCTATTACGAAATGGATACAGGTGATACGTATAATAGATACAGTTATGAAATAATTTGATTGTCTCGACTGAAGATAGAGTGGCGTGAGGAATCTCGTGTTAATGGACTTTTTGTGTCCCTCACCTCCAAATGCTACAGTTATTGCTCAGTTTTCTGCCATCAGAGATGTTTCTGTGTTGTATGTCACTTATCATTAACGCCATATATTTGATTTGAACTCATAGTTTGAGTGAAAGACAATGATCAAAGGAAATAGGTGTGTAGGATACAAAAACGACTCAGTTAGGCCGTTTTTTGTGTACGTACGAGACAGCAAATAGTTATCGTTAAGATGTAGATTGTTGAAGAATGCTTCTAATGTTGCACGGAACTCTTTTCGGTAGCTTGCTAATCATTTTACATAATATAGTACACGTACTTCTTCAAGGTATGGTAAGGTAAGAAAATGCCGTCGTAATGAAAGTTCTCTAATATAGTGAAGATACTAAAGGGTACATTTTGTTAGTAAGGCTAGTAGTTTTAAAAAGGTATTAGATCTTTAGATATAAACCTTCACATCATTCTAGGAGAATTTAGGGTTAAAATCTATCTTAAATTCTGATCTTTGTTGTTATCTATGTGTGTGCTAAATCTTATGTTTAATCATACAACGGTTAAGCCGCGAAGGAAACTCACACATTCAAATATCCAAACAATCTTCACAAACTATAATATTAGTAAGATTAGTAGGATTATTCAGTGCGACAAAAATGAGTCATGATGAATTGCGAAATATATTTATCACGCATACAGCGGTGGAAATAAATGGAGATTTCGACGAAGCTAAAGAAAAATGGTCCAATACAGCGTTACTTCAGCGAGCGATTGAAAATGATTCGTATCATAACTTATTCTCTCTTTGGATGGCCCATTACTTTCTTCGCTAGCTGATTCGATACTTCGAATAGCTCATTCGATTTCCAACCGCTTAATATCTCTTTTACGATATTTTGTGGGGAAATATTTTGTATGAATACTGTTTTCTGTTGTAAACAACAATTTGGACTAAAATGTCTATTATGTGAAGGTAATTTGAAATGAATTATGTTGTTTTACTTTATTTTATTTAAAAACAAATAAAGACCGTATATTACAACGTGAAAAATCCAAAATAGAGTATTGTATATTAGTGATAATATAATACCTATTGCTCTTATATTTTTATATTTTTTGTTGTCATACTACGTATAATAACAACTATTGTAATAAATAATAATTGTTTTAAGTATCCACCAATTACAGTTAAAGAGAGATACGGCTTTGTAACGGACAGACAAATAAACAAACCTTTATTAGTAGGGTCCTATTACTTTCAGAATCTAAACAAAGCGTTACAAAACAATTTATATAAAACAAGAAAAAAAATCGTTAGTATTCTAATACCAATCATGAATTTTTATACCTCTTTATAACGAAAATACAAAGGTCTATTTTTTTTTAACTCGAGGATATATTACTCGGTTTGAGTATCCTTAAAACAAGTCACGTCTGATACAATTTGCTTATTATATTTAAATGATCACTGTTGAATGTAAATGAAGCTTTTGGGATTCATTGGATACTGCAGTACCTAGATGATGGTATTTTAGAATTGGCCTAACTAACTACCACCACTGTTAGGCTTTCTAACCCTCTCAACTTTGGTTATAATTTTAGTGAACTCGAGGAATTTGAGACACCCACTATAATATGTCATATCACAGATAGGAGATGTTTATTGCATATTCATTATGATGTTCTCAAATTAGGCATTTATATAAGAAGAACCTAAGCATTTCGTCTATAACATTAAATATTCAGTACGATATTCAAAAAATAAATGGACATTGTTAGAGCCTAATCTATCAGACATTAATTATCTGTATCTATAAGTCACAGCCTAACTTTGACATATATCATAACCCTCCTTTTGGCTTCGCCGTAGTCGGGTAAAAAAATGCCTCTTCCTTCCAAGACTTTCTACTTGTCAGGCAAATATTGTAAAATCGGCGAAAATAAAATAAAAACTGAATCTATTTACATCTTTAATTTTATACAAATAATACAGAGTCCATCCATAAATAAAGACTAACATCATCATCTTCCCACAGGTACCGGGTGCTGTCCCTGCGCGTCGCCTACGGGGTACGCCCTAGTCCTTTCGCGCATTCCTAATATTCTATTCATGTTGCTAAAGGGGTTTGGCTAAATATTTTTTTTACAGTCGGCCGCCTACCTGACACTAACCCTCTTTGGGAATGCTATTGTGGGTGGATTTCCCGCCACCTTACGGGGTACCCATGGCTTAGTTGTTATATGCATGGGTCCCAAAAATCCCTCAGTCGGGTTATATGACTTGCTCGGGAAGACAAGCAGCTGTAGTTTTACGTTTTTCTTTCACTCCCAGAGCAGCATAGGAGTTAAATAAAGACTAACAATTAAACAATATTATTATTAGTGTCAAAGCGTCATGATGCAACATTTGTGTTTATCTGAACAGTCCGTGGCGTGTTTGACAATCAGCTTCGGGTTGCAGAACTGATTTGAAGGCATACAGACTCCACCGTACTTCCTGCAGCGTGTCTCTTTTATTGATACTGAAAATACAAACACGGGCTGAAATCAATTCCTCTCAAATCTTTAGGGTTATTTATGTATAGGTAACGAATCTGTTACGATAAGTATGACCATAATTTGAGAAGGGTTTGACCGATACATCTTCTTCCATTCTGTTTGGACTTGCGACGATTATTATCAACTGGACTACTAATAATTACTAACAATGCGTATCTACTTACACTGCCCTAACTTCCACAGTCTCCGTATTAACGAATAAACTACAGCAAAATATTCTAAATAACACGTATCACTAACAGGACCTACTAACAGTCAAATCGTTTTAAACAGTCCTTTTCAGATTTATTACAAATATCCATAGATGGCAGCAATGCAAGCTCATTTCGCACGCTTAATATAATAGAGACCTAACTCAAAAATTCAAGTTTTTGGGAAATGGCAAAAAACTTTTCGCAATAATGACTTCACGTGAATTTTTGATCATAAAATCTGAACAGATGCAAGAAGCAGTGTACAAATTTTTTAAAAGTTAGAGTATGAATTAAAGGCTTGAATGAAATTAAAAAATTGTCCAAATACTTTACATTATTGTATATATAAAATATCAAAGTTGGTATTAATGTTTTAGGTCTATTTAATACAAAATGATGCTTTCAATGTTTTAACACTTGAAATTAAATTCATTTTTAAGTCTTTTTATTAAAAAAATTAAACACTGTTCGTGAAATCTATTACGGTTTAAGTCTGATTAACAATATAAATGAGAAGACATTTTCGTTGTTAGGGCTTTTATTAGAAATATTAATAAATGAAGTAGAATAAACGTATTAAAAAATAAACAAATTTTTACCTTAATCACAAACGGTTCACATTATTATAATCATACGCCAATAAAATAACAAAAATATCTTGTAAAACATTTCTTTAAACCCCTTAGCTTCCAAATACTCCGCAGCATTCATAATCTTGTTGATTTTCAACTGTGTTTGTTATGTCACAAAGCATCTGCAGGTGAAGATAAAACGTAAGCCATAGATATACAAAAAAATAAATATTAAGATAAGGTAAGGTGGGGTAAGACTAACACTGTCTATTATCTCGATACATATAGCTTAAATACGAAATTCTTCCAGTCTGTAAGATGTAAATGTTCTCGGCTAAAACACACTCATCATGTCGTTTCTTCAAGTGCATATCGAGATAATAGACAGTGTTAATCTTGCCCCGTGTGTTAAGTCTTACCCCACCTTACCTTATTAAAAAAATATATTATCTGAACCTCGTTACAAGAAACTGTAGTCTCAATAGGAACATTTCTGTCATTAGACTCAATTAAATCTAAAATCTTTCTTGATCGCGAAGAAAACAACATCTAATAAAAATAAGAAGAAACAATTTAATTACAACAATTATAGCATCTTTGAGACGAGTAATTACTTTTAAAGTGACTTTAACCTTAATCCAAACATGGTCGCTAATTTATCGATAATTTTCGTATATTTGTTAGTTACGAACAGGTCGAAACCTGAATGGACCTCTGAACATGTTGTCATAATTTGTTTAAAACTGACTTATATTTGAATCCTACGTAACGTACGATCGAATTGACAAAGTTTTTATTTTAAAATAGACTTAAACACTAATCTGTTTTCAATACATCTCTGACCGTTAGTTTTAAATAGACTCATTACACTTTGGGTCCTAACATTACAAAAATATGCGATAAGACTTACCTTTATTTTTATTGCTGAACAGACACATTCACTAATAGGTCACTTTTAAATCAAACGAACAGATGTTTCCAATCTAACGATGCTGTGAGTAATGGTTGCGTCTGTTCTATGACAAAACATGTCATCGAAAATCGCGAGTGTAAAAGAGACCAAAAACTGTACGAGCCGTAAAACGCTACTTTTTAAAAGGTTTCTCGGCGTTAAGTCATAGAGAGCGTTAGAATAAGACCAACAGTGTATCAAACTCATTTTTGACGCATTTTGAATTAGGTCTCTTGTATTTTAAGCGTGCGATTTGCTATATTCACTTAGCATTAAAAATACACTCTTGTTCTAATATCCTACCTCCATAGCAGCACTCTACACCCTGTCTAAGTTGTTGAGGGCAAAGACCTCTCTTCATTGATAGATCACCTGGCGGGCAATCTCCAGCAACCGTGCATATGCCACCAGCTCGGCTACACGCATCTTCTTGGACTATTGAGTCGATCGTGCGAACTGAAATGATTGCAAAGGAAATTACTTCACAGGCCAAAAATGCGGCTTAAATTCACTCATCATCATAAGGTTTTAGGATGTAAGCTTGCTGCATCTAAAGTACAGTCCAACACTAATTTGTTTGTGATGCAACTTGCGCAAGGGACAAATATTTGAAGCCAGATACCTGATTCCGCCATTAACATTGCTGACCTCTATACCAGCTTATTTCTATGCCATTGTGACCAATCTTAATCTATTGAAATAGTATTGTTATAATATTTTGATTCTTATTCTTAACTTGGTACGGCAAAACTAAACTTCTACGGAATGCTACTTTTATAGTGTGTATATTAGGTAATCATTAATAAATTAAAACTTTGTAAATACCCCAAAATTCAGATGAAATATTTGGCAGAACATCTGATGGAAAATCACTGCAAGCTAAGTTTATAACCGTCTTTAAGATCCGCAGAAACTTCAGACACAAGATTCTAGTTTCTAGTTATGCAGCAGAGATACAGTTGATTATTGGTTATTAAAAAATCCAATAGGGTTCTTCTAAATCGATATTTCACTGGTCCATCCGAGAAACTATTTCAACTTTATTGCTTCTACAACTAGATGAATCCACTATTATGTTGTCCGTTATCTAATTGTGCAAAGTCATTGACCTTGCTATCTAGGTATTACCGAACCATTGTAATAAGGATTACTGCCATTATTCAATTGTCTTAGTCTCTGGTTCATTGAGTCTTAAGCCTATCACTAATCATTTTGATGGAAATAAGATGGTCGTGCTGCAATAAGGTGGCTAGGTTTAATCCTATGATTGGAAATCGCTTAAAACTGAAGGTTTGCTAACGGTGATTTATAACCTAAATAATGATTTCTCTCCTTTAAGCCAGAAACGAACAAATCAATTGTAACAGTTGTAATGATACGATTAACTGGCCTTAGTATTGTGTATGTCACTTCATTTTCATCAAAATGTCTTGACATCACAAAGATGAATATTACAAACATTATTTAAAAGATCTGCTTCATCGTCTGCGACAGTTTTTAATTAAAAGTAAACATTTTAGAAAGGATCAGTATGCTTTAAGCAATAAAGGTCGTCTAAACTAAGACATTAATTTGTGTACCCTAGTAAGTATCTCGTAATGATATTATAATCTTGTCTATTTCTGTACACCCTTCACCTCTTAAACTTTCAAAACAAGATCCTTGCTTGTGTAGGACGTGTTATATTGTTTATGTTACTGATATTTGGCTATCCTATGTCAAAGGTCGTGGGTTCTCACGTTAAAGTTCACTAGTTTTGTTGATAACATCTCTTGTTTTCGCAAATTATTTTAATCTATTTTGTTATCCTAAGGACAATTTATGTCTTAATAAGGAAAAAAATGTTTTCCTCCTTTTGTTAGAATTAGTACAGGTAGGAAGTGACTATTTATAAGCAGACTTTTTTTGATTTAATAATTGTTAGCATTGAGTTAGGAAAAAAAAAATTGAAATAAATTCATTAAATATTTGAAAGCGAATTTAGAAAAATTAGATTACTAGCAATTGGACCTGATAAATTTGTTGTGGACCTTTTCTAGAGATTAATCGAATTGTTGGTTGTTTTAAATTAAGTATTCTGAAGATATCTACTCTTATAATTTTGATTTAATGAGCTAAGAAATCAAACTTATTTAAAATAATCGATTTCAAAATCATAAAATAACCGTCATCGATGTAAACTAAAGCACAATTTTATGCCATTTATTACGCTGCTGAAGACCATTTATCGATACATTATCTTAATAAGATCACTACGGTCAACAAACACCACTAATATTATTTATATAATGCGCACTGCTCAAATTAATAGAACATTTGCAGCAAATTGCAGTTAAATTGAAACAAATGAAGCGAATAATTTCGAATTAGTTATGTATTACGGCCGTTATGTTAAAATTTGCACGTTATGTAATTTGCGAAAATATTGCCTTTGGGTGAATGTGAAATTAGTACGGAGATTATATTTCAATTTGTAGTATAATGACATCAACGCCATGTGTTATTTCGGGTCATGTTCACGTAATTGGCTTCAATGCCTATTTAGGTTATTTTTATTTAAGGGGGTGATAAACGTGGATGACCTTGCGAGATTCTGCCTAACCTTACGGGACGCTTATTGGATGATTTCATAGAGGATTTAATATTGGATGATGTACTCTACTCCAGATTGGAGTCACTGCAATTAGTGAGTATGAATTACGAAAAAAATTCGTTATAAATTAATAAAAAAGGTATTTAAAAAAATAAAAAAATGGCGACCTAGGTATTCTAGCGTATAATAAGTGGATGACAATCAAAAAAATATCTGATTAGTGTTTGCGAGAAACCCTATGTATTTTATATTTTTGAAACGACACACCGCATTATTTCAACGCACTCTACATCTTTACTTGAAAAGAAGTTAAATAAATCTGAAACAAGCATATCAGACCACAAATTATGGTACCGTCGCAAATTAATTACTCGTTAATTAGCGAAGACTGAGGGATCTTAAAAGTTATTATTTAAAAACCTATAACAGTTTTAAATGGTTAATTGATATCCCGTACAATGGGCTGAAAGTTAGTGAAAATCGTCCCACTTTACTCGTAGGAAGGTTAAGTAAATACCTATAATATACGTTTATATGCTCATGTCAAATTACGATTTTATAGTACCAAGAGTATTTGGAATAAATCAAGGAATGACTACGAGCGTTTCAATTTTTTTTTGGAGTCATTATCCATTTAGATACAAACGATTGAAAAAGTAGTTGCCAAACGTTATATTGAAAATTGTCAAAGCAGATTATTTTTGGATTCAGTAATTCTATAAAAAAAAAACTTGCAACTGTTAAATAACGAAATACTAACTAGAAATATGAATCAAAACTACGATATACCATCTACTCAGAAGTTAAGTTAAAGTTTTTAAATCCTTGTAAATGACATAAGATTGAAAAGACTACATTTTTGAGCCTAAACCTACTTTTTAAGCACGTATTGTATCCTTTCTTTAAAGAGATGTCGATAATAACAAAAATTCAAGCCTCTAATAACGTAACTATTGTATGACAGAACTGTCAAACGTCAATTCATTCGTTCACAGATCTTTGACTCGATCATTATTTCGAATTGTATTATCACACATTGAATTAGTCCTTCAACCAGTGAACACGTCTTTGCTTATCTCCTGTGGCCATATCCCTTCAAAAGAGAAATCTTCTGTTACATAAATTATATGTAGGATTCTGGGTAAGGGAGATTTACCCACTAAAATTCACTCGATACCTATTTGCCATACACGGTTCCAGTAGCTCCAAGGTATATTCTAGTGACTCTCCTGGGAAATACCTTAATGGCTTGACATCCTGTCAATCAAAAATACAATGCCACCTAGTGTTGTCGGCGAGGACACTAGGCTTAGGATCACACTGCCTAAACCTAGTCTTCTCAGTCTAAATCGATAGATATAGTAGTGTGGTGTTTTAAAACAGCTATCAACAGGTTATTAGGTGATTTTCCTGGATAATAAAAATGCTTTTTACTTTCAGACAACATATAAATACTCTCTTTCAAGAGTAGAATTTTTGGGAAATTGTTTACTTAAATTCTCGAAAATCGATTCAGCAGTTTATCATAAAAAGGGACATTTACACAAACTGTATATGTCACAAAAATAGTTTGAATATCAGTAGTCATTTCTCCACAAACGTTTTATCAATCAAAATTTGTTAGTGAAGTAAGCCAAATTGTATGGATATATAAGTATACTTACGATCATCCTGGTTCCCTAGGACCGTCGCGAGGAAGAGAATCGTTATATAAACCGAGAACGTCATTGTATACACGACTGTATGCACGCGATGTTTGACACCAAATGATGTAATTACTGCGTAACCGGTCTGCGAGCATAGAGTAGGAAAGTATAGAGTACTTTTAGTTGATTATATTTTTTAAACTATTTTGTTCTTTATTTCGTCCATAACTTTTGAGTAAATGTGTTACTCCTCATAGTTTTTATGACAGTAAGCATATTTAGACTGAAAACACGGAATATTTCTTTTGATGTTTTATTGTAGTTAGGTACCTATTAAAAGGTTCAATTTGCTGATAGTAAACACACACACTGGAAAGGTTTTTATCCATTTGCCTAACACCTTCCTAAAACCGATCTTGAAATATATTTGAGCGGCGATCACAGTTAACGAACACCAGCAGTCAAGCTGGTCTTGAATGACTTTTCCATTCTAAAAGCCTTGCATATTCTTTGAAATTACATTTGACAATCAACTTCTACTAGTGTGAGTAAGGAAGCCTATTTGCTAAACCTTCGCTAATTTGCGTATTTATGAGCTATTGACATATAATAGGTAAATAGATAAAGAATAGTGTAAACCAATAGCCTCTGTGGATAGCTTACTCTATGGACACTATTGCAACTCACCGATTGAGACTGTTAAGGCGTCTACCTCTCAAGGGACAATGGGCCGTGATTTTATGGCATGGTTAAATTAAAAGAAATCACGTAATTTGTACGTCACTATCTTTAAAATGCTTTAGAACTTGGGACTATGGTTTTTTTACTCATGGTGACATTATACTGTGCCAAAAGGAGGGTAATGTTTTTCAACATAAGAAGTATCATTGAATGTGTTTCCATTGTGGAAGTGACATGAAGAAAAAACATTAGTTACTTCTGGTTTGTTTAATATAATTTTTATTTTTGTATCAGATGACAATGCAATATTATTATAACATAAGTTGACCCGCCCTCGATTCGTTTGGTAAACTTAGCCAAAACGGAGGTAAAAAAGTAGCTTAAGTTACTCCTTACTACATCAGCTATCCGCCAGTAAAAGTCCCGTCAAAATCGGACCAGCCGTTTCAGAGGTTAGCCGGATCAAACTGACAGACAGACAGACAAACATTTAAAAAAATGTTGTTTTGATACGTGTACCGTGTATACATACGTATGTATTAAGTAAAAAGCGGTTATTTTAATATTACAAACAGACACTTTTATTTAGTTGTATAGATAAAGTTGATCTTATGATGGAGACTGCACGTGTGTGTGTATGTGTGTGTGTGCGAACTTTTTAGCTCAATGTCGCAACCCTATCAATATTCTTGCAAACAGATCAATAAACTACACAAGATATCGACTAATTTAACTTGTTAATCAATGTTTATTAATGAGGGAAGTAAATAGAAAATCCAATAGAAATGAATACATGACAACGTTCTATGACGAGGTATAAAGGGAACATACTAGTAACTAAGTACATATAACATAAGTTGTTTTGCGCTGTTCAAACATTTCTATCTCGCTCGCTACTAAATAAATAAGCCCTTTATGTAACTACCCTTTCTCGTATAACTCGTCCATCATTTCGTATCTACACGGGTTGACTTTTAATGTTATAAAAGATTGCTTTCGTAATTGATTCCACTAGCATACGTTAGGCAATATTTCTTGTTGCTATGCTTAAAGGAAACTCAATGTACACTTGTGCAATTAATATTGTATAATGTTATTCAGTAAATAAGCATCGCTTATTGTTACAGCGTATATTTGGATTTTTGTATTTGTATAGCCGGTATAAATTTCTGTGCGAAGTTGTGATAAAATCAGTGTTTTTCGAGGTTCATAAGTTCCAAAAAATTGCTTCTATACTCTATAGATCCAACAGCTAAAAATTGGGGCGCTAAAATAAAAATAAAAACATTTAACCTAAAATACTTTTACAAAGGAGGCGAATCTAACGACCTAACACATTGAAATCCATCAAGCCGTCATGAACACACATTATAATGTAGTATGTTACATACATACATGTAAATATACACTCAAAAAACGCATCTCATGCATTCAGGTAAAAAAGCGACTTCCTTAAAATCTTTACTTCAACTTCCACTTTCACTTTCACTTTCACTTTAGTGCCCTTAAATAACCACCCCGTGTGAATCAGGCGTCATCCATCAGAGCCCAGGTGACACAAGGACGCGTCGTCACGGCGATAAAGGCACGAAACATCATAATTAATCCAAAATGTAGTTTATAGGCTTTTGTTACGTATGTTCGGAAGTTATGTGCGTAGTTAGATTAATATTGTGGGGTATAATAATATTAGTATCAAGTTAAGAGTGTTATATTAAGGTGTGAAATTACTTATAACCCAGCGGCAGATTCCAAGTGATCCATTAAATTTACATACCTGCTTATAACTAAATTTTAATTCAAAATCATTTATTCAGAAATGTATCAATGATACACTTATGCACGTCATTTTTTAATCTACTCCTGTTTCTGAAAGGTGTTTGATATGGAGAAAAAACGAGCTAAGTGAACTGAGTGAACCGAGCTAAGTGAGCTACCATGTGAAGTGGGAGTAGATTAAAAAAAATGACGTGCATAAGTGTATCTTTGATACCTATATGAATAAATGATTTTGAATTTGAATTTGAATTTTAAGAAACTCCCCCGTACTAGTTTGAAAGCATGCTATTAAAGCATGAAGTAATTAATGAATGAGTAATGGATATTTAGTAGCATGACTGTCGAAATATTGCTACCAATGATTATGTTAAACATGCTACTTGTGTCATCGTGATTGGTTTCCGAACACAGATTTTGTAATAAACTAGCAAATATGAACAATTTGCGGGATGTAACAATATCTATATTGTCGAATTTTGGATACCATGAAAACATTAGGCTATATTTTTAACGATGGTTTTAAATGAACTTTACAAGTACCCAATGTAAACAACCTAAAGTATATTCACATACAAAAGTAAGGACTAAATAGGGTTTATAAAATTACTCAGCACTCTCTATTTTAGTCTCAAATACTTTCTAATGCAATTAAATGCGAATAAACATACGTTTTACTTTGCGTTGAGGTTATGCCTCAACTCTGTTCTAAAATAATCTTGTCAATCCTTAGCATACTATATAGCCTAACGAATTTAGTATTATACAGTTAGCCAACGAAAATCTAAGATACGATGTATGTTTTAAAATGGAAATCTAAGATACGATGTACGGTTCAAAATATCTGGATAGGTTACAGTTGTGTGTACTTGGTGAATTACGATGCAAGCCTATTAAGTTTCCCATTGATTATGCATCGATGCATTTACATAAGGTCCCAGATTTACACTATATGCGGTTTATAGAAGTTGGGGGTTTTGATGGAGAGGAATACTACATCCCTGTTACCTACGGGCTTAAATACCTTAAAGATTTCATTCCCTAAAAAAGGTAATCGTACTGCAATCTTATGACCAATTAAATTCTAGGTAAGTTGTCGATTTTGGAGAGAAAAATAATTTAATTTTGTGGGATGACTTTAGTTTGTTGACTGCTGTTACCTCATACACTGTGGCTATCTTCTATCTCTATCCGTCGGTAAAATAAATAAGCCCTTTCTCATTTCTAGGGACCGCATCATTAATCAGAGTTCAGGTAACAACACAAAGGATGGGGATTGTGTACTATAATTAAGTCTTAAAATTGTAGCTTTCAACGAAATACGAAACAATGTTTCTGTCGCATCATTTTGCTGAGACTGACTGATTTGTTCATGTGTCTAAGAAGAGATTGTAAAATCGTATGATATTAAATACGATATTGACTTTGGAATTGTAAATTTTCTAAGAGTGGGAAGGACTACTCTTTACCTTTCTTTCGAAAACGATACACAAAATTCTCTTAAAAAAACAGAATACGGAACACATTTTGGATGTAAATACAACTGTTATTAAATGATTATAAGGTCAAAATTGCATTATACTATTTAATTTCTTCTAAAAAGAAGGGAAGTCCGTTTCCGGACAGTTTTATAGGATTATCTTATAGGTCAATTTTGTATGGGATTTTATTGGAACTTTATATTTTCTTCTTGATGTCACGTCAAAAACGAGGAGAAGATAAGGGTTATAATTTCCATTAAAATACAAAACTCTAGTAACTTACTGGTGTAGGATACCAAAAGACATTAAGTTCTTAATTTGTAACACCTATATTTTAAGATCTCAAACTATAGGAAGAAATAAATAAAACAAGTAACTCTAAAATTCAAACGTTTGACAATTTTGATAAAAGCAATATTAACCGTGTGGCTGCTTAGTATTCTCGGTACAATTGCACCGTCGCATACTCTCCCCGAGTGATTTATGTGTACAGTGGGTTCATAAAACGCAATTCACTGGGTTCCCTCGAAAGAATGATGTGAGGGATTGGGAAATGTATGGTGGATTGTTTGTTTTAATTGATGGAAAAGGTCTATCTTTTCGTTGTTAATTACAATAATTAAAAAAAACAAGTAATGATAAAAAAAACCCGTGTTACAGAATTTTTGGAGGATTGGAGGCGCCGTTGTAAGAAAGACATATAGCCTGTGCCATAGAAATATATTATTTGTCATACTTTTCGACGATGGATACGAAACCATACTCCCTATTGTTTTTTTTTTAAATTAGGGTTTTTGTTTTAAACTTATTATTTACTTGTTCTTATAAAATGTTTACACCAAAATATATATCAGTTGTATTATCTAGAGTTATTATTCATTTCCAAAACCAACCATTTATCTAGAAATAGTGGACGAAGTTCGTATTAAAACGATTAATTTAAGACCTCTCAATACTCTTGACAACAAGAACCTCACTTCAATAGCTTAAACTAATATGAAGTCTCTCAGATATTGCGTTACAACTTGGGTAAATTAATCAAACACCCAACTAACACGAACCTAATCAATCTATTGTTCGGAATGTGTTATATAATCACTTGATTGACTTAAATTTGTAGAAATTAATTTGACAATTCGAGTGTTCTACACTTATATAATATTCTATGTCTTATATAATAGCTATGTATCTTATTTCAAACAGATTTAACTGATAGTCCCTGGTTGATCAAGCTTCATTTGATGTTTCAAATGTTCGTCAAGTATAATTTAGACACCATCTAGTGTCAAATTAATCAAATAAACCCATTTGTTAATGAAGTAAATCAACTGTAAGGTACTATTACTATTTTCCAAAAAACTACGTGAAAATGCATTTTTACTATAAAGCGAAATTATAGGATTTTTGACCCAGGAATAAACCATCACAAGATTTTCAACGTAATTTTTTTTAATCCTGGTTACATGTCATAGGCCATAGCTTGTATTATTAGTAGATTCCATTACAGTTTTAGAAGAAGTTACTCAAAAAAAATACATCTACAAAAGCCGTCACGTAAAAACAACACTTTGAAACAACGCCATATTAAGTGAATATCCCATGATTTAGTCATAATTTTCGTCAACTAATAGGATATAGTTTACAACACTATTAAAATTCAACTACAACTTGTTAACTTGGCAAAGTTAGTTCAGTCCGCAAACTTCTCGGATACGTGGTTACCTTACTAAATGAAGTTCGTGACGTAAGCTTACGTTATTCTCAGTTGACCGACGATAAGTTTAAAGCAGAGGTCGGCAACATGCGGCTCTGCGCGGCCCGTGGCTGTTAAATGATATAATACAACATACCTATACCTAGGCCTATACGCCTAAAACATTTTTCTATTCGCTAGCTACATTATGCGTTCAAAATGATCTTACAAATGCGGCCTACCTTTATCTTTTTTTTACTATGTGGCCCAAGTCTACGAAAAGGTTGCCGATCCCTGGTTTAGAGTATTAAAGGTGTATAGCAAGCGGTAAAATTTACACCGGGCGGTATATTATGAGAGTATATATATTGAGGTATAATATAATAGGGGTAATAGAATGCTTGGCTACCATTAAATTCGTCCAAGGTTCGACTACTAGCAAAAGAGAAATCTGAGCGATGAATTTGAATTCTCACTCTGAATCACACAGAATCTTTGTGTTTCTGTGTTGTCCTTTCATCAACGGCCTAAAGAATCTTACTATAGGGCTATAAGAGGGTAACGATTATACTCGTACACTGGCCTGCAAAACTAAGTATCACACTTTAAAAATTGCAATAACTTTTTAAGTACACAAGATATACTATCGAAATAAAAAGCACTCGAAAAACAGTTTAATTTAGTATTTAAAACCTTCATAGTCATTAATCTTCTTTTGAGAGTTAACTGAAAAAAAGTCATGAACAAAAATAACTGTTTTTTTAAATAAGTTTCAAAAGTGTGATACTTAATTTTGCAGGTCAGTGTATATAATTGTTGTATTTGTTATCAACACCACTACTACTTTGCATCTAAATATCGGTTAGATGTACAGATATTTTTTAATTATCTAGAATGTTGAAAGAATCCAGTGATACGAGCAATACAGACGCAAAAATCCTCCGACCGCTGCAACTACACTGACTGCGGTCTAGTACACTAATGAGATCCGGATGAAAGCTTTGTTATGGACTAAACCTTCTAAAAGAGAAGAAAAACTCTTGTTTTAATTTAGTTTACTGTTTCAGAGAATTTTGCTTGTGATAACATTAGTGAAAAATTAAAGGGAATGAAAGAGGACTTAATTAATTAATTGATTTAAGTTAAGTTTTTTAAAAAGATTTTAACTGCATTTTTTGCTAAATTCCTACAAAATAGGCAATTAAAAGATGAAAAGTTTTTATAACTATACTGAAAGATTATGAAGTATTAATACTCGAGCATAAAACTTAAAAGGAATTTTCGACTCTAGAAAATATATTTATTTCGTCATGATAATTTAACAAACATCTGGAATTTTCAGATTCTGAATTGGCAGAGGGTACAGCGAGGTTAAAAGAGCCAGGGGGTCTTTCTCTATTATGGAAATGTTTGCGTCGGCCCAACTTACCCCTGGCTCTTTCTACCCCGCTCTCCCCTACTGACAGTGTAAATTCAGAACCTAAAAAAATCCGGACGTCTGCGCCAGGCTTCTACACTTTAAATTCTGGTTTCTGATGAAAATTTCGGACGTTTGCACCTTCAAAATTCTCTGATCCGCTGTTATAATGTCGCTTGACAATACATCCACAATATCAACTTCTGAAACATAAAATATTTAACACATAACACGAAAATAACGGTTAAATATACGTGTTTAGTTTATCCATTTAAATGTCTGATATCTATTCCTTTACCTCGCTAGTGCTTTGTTGACTGAACCGCAAATCGTTTGGGTTTCGTTAACACTAATGAGAATCCCTGGAGAGTTTGAGCCTTTGCACTGGCTTAACACATAGCTTTAACTGATTCTGCTTAAAAATATTGCTAAACTATACAAAGCTATTCTTGAAATTGTAAGGACATAAATACCTACAAAATTGTTATGTAATGGCTTTAAAATTTCTTT
>LGAG01000082.1:1132453-1163051 GCA_001278395.1 Lerema accius
GTGTTTTTTTATAACTATACTGAAAGATTATTAAGTACTAGTACATCAAACTCGTACATGAAACTTTAATGGATTTTTCGACCTTACTAAATATATTTATTTCGTCATATTAACCAAGACATTATAAGACATACGAGAAATTAATAATTTAAGTATTAAATAGTATAATAATGGTAATTTCGTAAAATAAAAGGCATTGATCAGACAATTTCATTGGTCAAACATCCACAAAACATCTTAAAAATTAAATTTAACACACAACACGATAAATAACGGTTAAATATACGTCTTTAGTTTATCCATTTAAATGTCTGATATCTATTCCTTTACCTCGCTAGTGCTTTGTTGACTGAACCGCTAATCGTTTGGGTTTCGTTAACACTAATGAGAATCCCAGGAGAGTTTGAGCCTTTATACTGGCTTAACACATAGCTTAACTGATTCTGCTTAAAAATATTGCTAAACTATACAAAGCTATTCTTGAAATTGTAAGGACATAAATACCTACAAAATTGTTATGTAATGGCTTTAAAATTTCTTTCAGAAAATTGTAAAGAAGTACATTGTAGTAAGCTCCAAATCAACAATATTAATTCTAGTAGCTACTCTCTAACTACTTATATATACTAAGTTCATTTGACGTAGTAGTGCGCTACGAACAATCGATGAATTGAGGGTGAAAATAATAATTTATTTAAATCAATCAGACAAAACATAAATCAACCTTGTATTTAATTTTATTGACATTAATTGGATGAAGTCGTTCAGAAAATTGTTTCATTGTTTGAATGATAAATTAGTACTTTGCAATTAATCTTAAATCCATCTTAAATCATTAGTTTCATTGAATTTGACATTGTTATTATGTAGTTTTACATTTTAATAAAAAATCTTTTAAATCGGAATCCTTATAGTTTTACTATCCATCCATCTGATCTTTCGTCTTGGGTCTAGCTCAAAAAGAAAAGTAATTTGTCATAGCTAATGATGGCAACAAAATGTAAAAGCAAACTTTAAAAAAATGTACTATGTTCTCTAAAAATAAAAAAGTGGGGTATAAGATGCTCAAAAGGTATTGGAAAGACATAACTATTAGTATGATAAAAGTAGTGTGTATTATAATATGATCTCCTAAATTACGTAACATAATTATTTTATGTTATGCTTTAATTACAGAGTTATAATGAATTTCCAATAAAGCTCTACCATCCAGCTAAGCTCATTACATCGAACAAAACACTATCGGTGCAACATTTGCTAACACATTAATAATTAAGGTAGCATGAAATGTTGTTGCACTTATATAAGTATTACAATTATGGATATTAAGGTTAGTGTTGTTACACACATGTTAATGACACATTTGTTTCAACCTCCGTAAATGGTTAAGTGTACCTGTAAATGTCACCAAGGACTAGAAAGTAATTAAGATAAAAAATAATTACGCCGCAGTTCTCGTGAAGGCTTACGCCTCTAACGAGTAAAGAGATTCCAGAATAGACTCATTTACAGTCAGATAATGTAAAGTGAGTCCCAGAAATGTACCATACATTTCCGAACATTTTCCTGCAAGGTTTCCCTTTGTCTAAGAAATAATTCTCAGAACATAACCGTTGAAAGCGTTAGAACAATTCAAGTCTCATTAACGTTCTGGGACGCTCGCAGTCGTTGCAAATTCGAAACTCACTTGCGACCGACGTTTTTTGTCAAACTCTTGGAATGGCTAGTTGTCATAGAAAATATAAGACAGAGGTTTCGAAATATTTTTTTACGCCCCATTTACTGCCTACTACTAAGCACAAGTCTCTCTTCATAGGTAAGAAAACCTAGAGTAGGTATAATAATTCATGCTGCTTCAGTACAGATTTGCATCTTTTATATATTTAATATGGTATTAGTGAAAAATCTAAATTACGTCTAAATTACGGGTAGTAATTTTATAATGTTCCTTGTATTATATAAAAAGTATATCCAAAATGATTGCATACAAAACCATCTTTCGTATCTTTCTATAAGTAAGACAACTAGACTACTATTCTATTCTACAGTAAGGAACAATGACAGTTAAAGTGTCATAAAATGTTTTACGACTTTCAGCTACGCTTATAAATTTTCCCACTTTATGTGTATGTGGCTGTATTTTGACACTTAATTTATTATTAGGACGTTAATAGCTCGTCATGAATACTGGCTACGTGCTCTGAAATTTACCTAATAAACGGTACAATTAATAATTAAATTATAAACATTATTTTTGCCCTACAACTCTATAACGGTTTTAGAAAAATAGCCAAATCAATATTTAAACTTGAATGTTAATAATATGCTTGCATCTAATTCCTAAGTTACATTTCAAGTCGTTACTTTTTAGAAATATATACATTTTATTTTAGTTTAATTGATATTTTGAGAACGTCTGCCTTTGTTTGAGTTTTTCTTGTATTGTAGCACATTACGTCATGACTAGGTATATATTTCCTCCCTATTTATTTTATTTATGTCAATGTTATTTTACTGTAATCACTTACATTCTCAGATTCAAATTACAGCACAAGGAACGGGTTACAAAAATATAAAACAACACTAACCCTTCCATTGTCGATATAAACAAATTTAATTAAGGAACGCTTAGCTCATTAATTACAAAAGCACATAATTTAAACTTATCGCGCGAACTTTGGTACATTCGCAAACATTTTAAAAGCGTTTCCTCGACAATTTTTCCCGGATGCTAGATAAAGTTCGGGCTCTACTCTTTGCGTAGGCAAAAACTTTGTCAAAGTTTGTCTACTCTGCAACTTTGTTCCGTTGATCTACGTCCCGCCTTTTTTCGGTATAGTAAAGAAAAACTGGGCTGCGAGAGCGTTTCATATCACGTTTTCTTTTATCTTTTTTATATATTCTCTTTACTCAAAGTTTGCTTTGAAGCAATATCACGTGATTTGGTAAGCGTGTATGCACGTGTTTAATCTCTGCTTGGACGCGTTCAGTGTATTCGTAGACGATCAAATGGCATGTCCAAACGTGTTTGAAATGCTTGACCAACATGTTTTTTAAATTGAAACTAAATTTATTGACAATGCTTGTATGCAAAACTTTTTAAAAAGGCATGTTTGTCTGCAAGTTTAACAATATGACATGCAGGTGTGATAGATTGTTAGAAACTTTTGCTGTTCCGGACACTATTTAAATGTATCCATTTCCATACATTTATAACCATTTTAGTATTCTTTAACATGTTTGTTTGCTTATGAGCTGTTATTCTAATATTATACGGTTAACTATTTATTGAACAATCTAAAGTTATTTCTTTAAAAAATGTGAGGTTCGTTTACTATTTCAGGAATAAAGAGCAATTTGTGAGATGATTAAAGTGTCTCTTTTCACCATAATATAATGAAAAACAAACCCGCAAACCGTGGTTTCAGGTAGCAGCACCAATCTAATGCATATTTAGTTTTAAAAGAGAAAGATTACCGGTTCTCGGACGTTACCTGTTCAAGGACCGTGAAAAGATAACACGTTGGATCGGTTCCAACCGCAGGTTAGGGTTCAACTGTCAATTCTGTTTGCGATTTTATTTGGAACGAACTGAATTGAGATACAAAATTTATTTTGAATAAAGAACCTTGTTTGATTGAGAGTAAGTGAGAAAGAAAATTAATGGACGCGTAAAAACAAAGCAAAGCAGTCGTTATTCACTTAAAATAGTAGAAAATATAAAAAGGTTTACTTTACAGTTTTAAAAGAAAGCCAACAATTCTATTTCAGTTCAAGTATTATTTATTCAATTTAATAAAGATTGAGACTTCGAGATGTAGTCTATTTATTCTCACGTCTCTGTAATTATTGAAACGAAATTGAAGTTCAAAAGAGCCCCATATAATAGAAATTAACATTCGAGTCACAATCTTTGAAGTAATACATACGTCAATTAAATATGGAACTTATCTAAACAACAATTAATAAGAAACAAAGAGAGGATTAAATTATTTTTCTTGAATAAAGGCCCCTGGAAAATTAACCCTTTTAAAGTTATATTAAAAGTAAAAAGGTTAAAAATTCCTCTATAGGATTTGAAGTAACTGCTTTTTACGAGGCAATTATATTTGCTCTTCCTTACTTCTCTTGTTCAATTGAAAGTAAAGGAACGAGTTGTACTGAAAATACGGAATCCAGAACAAGAACTACATTTTTCCAGTTCTATCCGCACTGTCGGGTTATTGTTCCGGTCTCATTGTTTTAATTTTAATGTTACGATAAATGTAGCTCCATTCATAGTTCAATAGTATCTGGGTTTAATATACAACTGTATTTAATTTTTACCCTACTGCATCGAAGGGTTATGTTTAAGGGCTTTTATAATAATAATATGTTCATTTGCAGACTTTACGATTTGACGGATTTCAGCATTGTAAAGATTAATTGGATTTGTCTTCGAAGTGAAAGAGACATAGTGAATAAAATTTTTTATAAGAAGCCCCAAACACCAAAAAAATTTACCAGCCAGAGTAATATGTTTTTGTATTAATTTTTTTTAGTACAACGCGCCAAAAAAATTTTATAGATAATTTATATTTTTTGTGAATATTATAACAAAAGATTTTTTAAAGTTCAATTATAGTTTACTTTTATATTACGAGTACCTATGCTATGTATTTATTAGACATGTATAATATAGTACCTAGATTATTTAATAAAATAAAATTAATACTTTTTAAAATATACAATTTTAGCTGAACTACATGTTCATTCTCGATCAGAATGACAACAAAAACCGGCCACATGAAACGCCTGTAAAAGCTGCCCCAGTTTCAATTACGAGAACCAATTCGAATCCACCTGTGTTTACTCTGGGGAAGAAAAAAGGTCAGGTAAAAGTACAGCTACATTGCAATCGCTATTTTATAGCAATAAATTCTGCCTTAGATGATGATGTAATCATCTACTGTCCCAATGCTGGGCTCGGGTCTCCTCTCACAGTGTGAGGGGTACAGGCCATAGTCTACCACGTTAGCAAAATATTTTTATCCCAAGGGAACCTATAATCGTGACACAATCCATCCATTCGGCTTAATCCGTTTAAAGGTTATAGCGTGAAGGAGAGACAAACATTCAAACATCCAAATATCCAAACATCTTTACAAACTTTCACATTTATAATATTAGTAGGAAGTAGGATAGTAGCATTTCAACGATTACTTTTTAAATATACGCAGAACTTATCGTTGAATGTTATTAAATTACAGTAATTAACACAGGTTACTTATGCGTAATCGCACTTAGCAAGTTGTGTTCTAACTTATAATCCGCTTTGTCTTAAGTGTCGCGGATTTTGGATCGGGGCCAAGTTGCTGACTAGTGTCAGCCAAGTATGGGATTTCACACTGCTGTTAGGAAACGTGCTGTGAAACTTAGCTAATAAATTATAAGGTCTAAAAAAATAATAATTAAAACTTTTGTTAAACATATTAAACATCGTGGTAATTGTTATTCTTTATTGCCCAAAAAACTACTGATTGATAAAGTAAAACAAAATAATCTCGTCAAGAAATGTTCATATAAAAAGTTACACTCTAAGTCTAGGAATTATGGTACTTGGAGAGTTGCCAAGTTGCATTGATGTCAGCAAAGTGCGTTGGACAGATTTATGCGTATTGGTTATAATGATATTTATCATTTATTGCTCGTAGTTTTAATTTCACAGAACTCGACGTTATTGACTTATAATGATGATAATGAGTAATAGTCAAAATTATTAATACTTTAGTATAAGCAGTACAAAATAAATACACTTGTTTCGGATTTAAAGCTTTTAAATTATAAGACTGGGCGAGCACTAGGCAACTAGGCTGCGATAGCCGAAGTATGTAAGGAATTCGTAGCTGCGTAAGTGCATGAGTTCTCATACAACGTCATAATGTTCGTCTGGCTGCCCCAGCCTGGCTGCCTAGTGCACGCCTGCTCTAATATTGTCTTGTATCTATACAACTATTAAAGTAGCTGCTTTTTACTAAATGCATACCTATGCATACACGGTAGTAACACATACCAAAATAACATTTTTTTAAATTATTGTCTATTTGTTTGTTTGATCCGGCTAATCTCTGAAACGGCTGAACCAATTTTGACGGGACTTTCACCGGTTGATAGCTTATGTAGTAAAGAGTAACTTAGGCTTTTTTACCTTCGTTTCAGCATAGGTTTACTGAAGCGAAGCGAGGGCGGGTCCACTAGAAAATAAAGCTTTATGATACGTCATATCACTCATACATTTTTGTTGCATAAATAAGTATTACCATTCCCAGACACGCCAAAACAACAGAAATAAGGTCTTATAATCTGCTCTGTCTCAAGTGGAATCATAGAACTTGGCACGATGCCAAGTATCTGACTGGTGTCAGCCAAGTATGTCGCTAAGAATACCAGTCTTGGTATCCTTCATAGCCCGCTGTACAGGCCATTTGAATTCCACAGTTTAAAAAAAAGTTTAGCTGTGTCATGGATAGGTACGACTGAGTATTGCACGTGAATACGTTTATGTTACAGGTTATTTCTCAAAATGGCAGTGCTTTCCTCCAACGCCAGATTTTTCGCTGTTCTCTTATTGTAATTAATCATTGGATCTTTAGCTATCCAGTGGTATAATTTAATTTTGGATGTAGACGATAGATTCGAAGTTACAACGTCAAACTGTATTTGCCCGATTTTGTTATCATTAGGTTTGTAGGATTGTCCCCATATAGTATCAAATTTAAAGACGTATTCACGTCAAAAATATTCAAAAGTTTTTTATATATTTTTTCTAACCAGGCAGTGTATAAAAATAAGAAGTAATCGTATTTGATTACTTTCCCTTTCCCTAAACAGTATCTTATTGGATATTAAGGACCCAACCCAAATAAATCTTATGCAACAAACAATAACAATTATTACCGTACCGGGACACGCCTAGACAACAAGTAACGCCCTAACTTATAATCCGCTTTGTCTTGAGCGTCCCGGAATTATTGAACTTGGCCGCCAGCCAAATTTCTCTGGTGTCATCCAAGTATGTCGGCAAGCTTCGACCACAACGGCACGTATCATTCAACGTTTGTTATTCGGATTCCTACGTAATTTATTTAGTACCACACAATTGTATTACTTTGGTTCATACTCATAAAGTTGTAAATCTAATCAATTACTTCCAAACAATATCTATGAGGAAGTCGGAAGGGGGTAAGTGAATTGTGTGCAAATCTTGATTAGGAAGAAATAGTTTTTGTTTCTATATACGAGTACAAGTATTTCGCAAAACTGAACTGTAAATTTATTAATCTATCTCATCTGATTTAATCTATACAAAAATTAATAAAAATATTTTAGAAATCTAACAGCAAATGTAACTAAATTAGTTTATCTGTCCTGTTTAATAACTTTTACCCCACTTCGCTAGGTTAATGTTTTTTGTCTATATGTATGTATGTATATATCTTTGGCACGCTCTACAGCTCAAACGGCTTTACGTACTTCAACTTATCGGACGTTATTAGATTGTTCTCCATTATCTTAAAAAAACTGGCTGAAACAAGTGACAATAGGTCAAGAACTTGATTTAAAACTTCTCAAAAACCAAATAGCTGGAAAAAAATTACCTAAATTCCTTCTTAGTCCGTAACCATAAAATATCACGGACCAACTAACCGTAACTAAGTACTGCAAGAAGCTATAAATTCTCATCTGTCTTGACATTAAAGAACCGTGATTACAAGAGAGGGTTGTTTTGTTAAACAAGTTTGGAGGTGTTCCTCCATACTAAATTGCATTTAAAAGCGCCGCACTAAATAATACGGAACAACCATTAAAACTGTGTTACTACTGTAGCGAAGACCACATCGCAATTTATAGCTATGGACTGGAAAACTTTATTCTTAATTTTACATTTAGTGACAAGTGTTAAACTTAGAAGTAGTTTTTGTGGAGAAATATCATTTCTAATTAGATTGATCGATTTTTTTAACGTAGGACCAAGCTTTTAAAAACCTACCATCATGACAAGTTTCTTCAAATCAGTTTTAATTAAAGAACAATGTTGTAACAATCAATGATAAATAATGATGTCGATAATGTAGTAGAAGCTAAATAGTAATTTGGTGAACCACCACTACGTAGGGACCAGTTATTTCAATATTCCCCTCATCAATTTATGGCATTGATTAGAGAAAAATATAAAATTGTTAGGCTCGTGAAATTTATGTCAAGTCAAGTCTTACATTATTATTAAATTGGGCACTTAAGAATCATGCAAAAGATCCTATTATCCTTTTCCTAAGATCTTAACTCTATAATAAACGTACTACCACAGTCACTTGACGCAATGCAAACAAACCACTAATATTTTTAATGACGTCATCATTAAATTTCACGTCTCGTTCAGAAGCCAGCAGACCATAAAAATTCCGCTAAACGACCTCGCGAAGTTAAGGTACAACACGAATTAGCACATAAGTAATGCTTTAAAAGAAATATTGCTCAGTATCGCGTACCTAAGTTTATAAACTTTATTCGGAGGTTTCTCTGCATCTATACTAATCTATACTTATATTATAAAGCTGAAGAGTTTGTTTGTTTGTTTGTTTGTTTGTTTGTTTGAACGCGCTAATCTCAGGAACTACTGGACCGATTTGAAAAATTCTTTTAGTGTAAGATAGTCCATTTATCGAGGAAACTTATAGGCTATATAACATTACGCTATGATAAATAGGAGAGGAGCAGCAAAAAAAAATATTCCAGAAACGGGAAAATTACGCGGGCGGAGCCGCCGCCGGCGACTTTTAGTTTAGGTACGATATGACTCGTATTATTTTTGCTTAAAGTCTCTGGGTAGCAACCAGCTTTTTGCATAAGTTAGCCGCCAAATCATTGTCATGTTCTGGTTGGAGGCTTCAATATCAGAGTATACTTATACAAGTCACTACTAATTTTCCTCCGATTTTTGTTCTTCGGAGGAAACCTTAAGTCGGTCTTTGCTGTTAGCGTTAGGTTGTTAAGCCATTTTGGAGGCACTTGAGCAGCAAAAAAACCGTTACTTGGGTTGGCTAATAAGCTCTCTACCAGTTTATACTGGAGCAGAACAGTGGAGTATACTGTAGACCTTCTCAGTTATGAGGAGAGACCCATGCTCAGTAGTAAGTGGTTATTTACTGAAGGTGACTAGGACCAGTCTCCCAATTTGTATAGAAACATCACAGTTAATTCTCATCAGATGCAATGAAACTGATGTGCACTAATGGATTAGAGCTATTCGTATATTTCATAGACACTAATAGTTAGTAAACTTTACTACGAAAGAAGTCACAAAGAAGCCGCATACCTCGTATAAATTTTAAGTAGTTTTTAAACCATAAAGACTTTCATTCGCCTCATAAAACGCGCCAATGTTTACAGCGACATCTATTGGGTGTAAAATAGATTTCATTTATAACCTTTTAACGGTTCCGGTTTCAAACGAACATGTTTTATAGTTATGACTCCACGGACTGCAATTGATAGTAGCGAGTTTTATTTGTGTTACTGAATTTTAACATTGTAGGAATGATTCAATTTTAAATTCAGAATCTTTCATCCATTTGGGTGTGAGAATATCTTCTTATGTATATTAAAATGTATTTTGTAACTCTTATAAATAAACAGCTGTCTAATGAAAAGTTAAGCCATAAAAAAACAAGTTATTCGTCATATAATTTGACGTCTAATTAATAATAAGTTTCAGTAACACTTAGTGCGGAAGTTTTAGGGTAATAGATAAACATAAACATACACAAATATTTAAAGTCAAAATCATAGATAAAAAAAAAATTCTGTTAGCTTGGTAAATACGTATCAAGTACTGATTGGACATACCCCTTTCTTGGGCTTAGTTGCACACAAAAAATGTGCAGTAAAAATCCTCTTACCATGTTTAAACTCTCACCTTCAATCAATAATTATCCCAGCTCATCTGCAAGCCTCAATGGTGGTCGTAAAACGCGATGTCACGTTTTGTATTAAAAAAATGGTATTACGGTGTCCCATGTACTTAAAATGATTGATTGCTTACTTTGTTTCATACGAGGTAATTTTTCACAGCCGCGGGAAGTGTCCTGGAATCGTGATCTTCTGAATTTCGTGTATGAATTTTGCATAGTCATGGTTAAATTTAAGTTTTTGTGAAAGACAGCGTTTTGGTTTCGTTCTAATTGTCATCGTCGTAATTGTAGATGTGTTTTTTTAAATATTTTACATGAAGGGTTGAAATTTTATCTTCTTTTTAAGAATACGAAGGTATGTATACGCGTAGGGCATTTGATGTAAAGTTTTAGGAAGTAATGCAGAAGGATTAGTTTTGTTTAAACTTTTACTGTTACAACTTTTTTAATACAAGTTGTTAAAGTATTAAAAGAACAAACGTTATAATTTACCCAGTGACATAAATATGTCAGTAAGTCCTTGTTTCAAGGGTGATTACAACATATCAACATAAAATATCAATTAGTACCTCCACATGAGTGATTGATGTTCCGTCGCTCGTAAATATATTTTTAGCAGAAAAATATATTTGGAGGTGAGCTGCTCGTATTGGCACCGACGGTATAAATCAATTTGACAGATATTCCGCGGTAAAAATATTACTCTTACTAATGTGTCCAATGTCCTCAAAATATACGAGTACGTTTTGGAATTAACTCAAGAATAATTTGCAGTCCAAGTTAAATCCTTAAATTCTTGCTTTTACCCGACTGCGCCTGAAGGAGCGTAATGTTTTCAATTTTAAACCCCGTTTCAAAAACTGGGGTGGTCGCATACCTCAATAATTCAGCAGGTTACACTTTAAAAAAACACTTTATTTTTCCCAAATAGTCCTTCAAAATAACGTTAGTAATTTTATCAGGCCATTTGGCGGAAATCGAGCATAGAGTATGCAGATATAATTATCTATAGAGTAGATCGTCTGTGACATATGGATCATGGTTGGTCAGTTTCACATCATGATACGTCAGTTTTGTCTACAGAGCCCTCTAGCAGGAATAATTTGCTCATAACAACACGATTTGGTACACAAAATGCTACGAGTAACCTGAACCATCAATCAATTGCCTCTGAGTCCGTAATTACAAAAGTTGAGCAAACTTCTCCAACGTCGGAAGCAATTTGTTCCTCCGAGGGCTTTGCACTCTTGCGATTTTATTGACAGACTGACGGGAAACCAGAACCACTGATTATCTGTTGAAAAATATGCTGACTAAGTGATTGATTCATAAATCTATACTAATAGCTGAAGAGTTTGTTTGTTTGAACGCGCTAATCTTAGGAACTACTAGACCGATAAAAAAAAATTAAGTGTAATATAGTCTATTTATTGAGGAAGGATGTAGCTTATACAACATCTCGCTAAGATGAGGAGCAGCAATAAAAATATTGCGAAAATTGCAAAATTACGCAGGCGGAGCCGCGGGCGATTATCTACTACTCGTAGTAATTATATGTAGGTATATTGAAAGAATGTTTGTTGATAGTTTTGTATTTGTTAAAGTGTAATAGACTGCTAAAGTTATCTCTTACAGTAAAAGAACCATTAATTTTCCCTTAACTTCCTTATTTAATCTATTTAACGTAAACACTACTGAACGCAAATACCTGACTTCGGACCAGGCACGTACCGCTAATTTAAAAAAGTTATGTGCCTATCAGAAACTACTTATATTTGACTTCAGGGTACAAAAACATCCTTAGAGTTCTTCAGAAAGTTGTCAAAGGTAAGTGAAGTCTGCTAATCCGCATAGCATGGTGGACCAACAAGACTGAGTTCCCAACCATGAGGGTAAATCAGCTATTTTAAGTACGTTAGTGGTTCTAAGTATCGTAAAATAAAAGTTACGTAGAAAAAAGTAACTTGTATTGTTTCTTTTGATACTATTTTAAAGTTGAGGAAACCACTGCTGCACAGACACTTATGAGGGAAGACACAAGCCCAAAAGTAGGAAAATTGTGAACAAACTGAAATGACGTTCTATATTTAAGAGTGACGTAAGAATAAATTAATTACGCGCGCCAGTCCCAATCCTAAATAAATGGAGTAATAACTTTGTAATAAGTCTTCACATACAAACCTCAAACAAATCTAATAAAACATTAAATAAAATCAAAGCTTTGCCTCGCGAACACAACTTTCATTCATGTGTCGTAACTTAACAGAAGTAATTCCTGCATGTGTATGACTGATTGCGGGAGATATAAGCAGTAATTTTGCAAGCTTCTAACTTTTGAGCACCGTAATTAAATAAAATATTGTTTCTGTATATCATTTGTGGCAGCTACACACTGTTAGGAAGAATGGGCAACGTTTAATTAAAAAACTTACATTACGAACTTACATACCTTCTATTTGGTAAATTTATGCTTAATTATCTCATAACCACTTCTACTCTACTTCTACTACTACTCTACACCACTTCTCTTCCTAAGATGTCAAAATAATAACTATGTCTATAAAAAAAAATGGCCGAGAAGTTTGGGTTTAAAAACTTAACGGAAAGATTTACTTACGAAAGAAATATTTTTGTATTCGAACGATACGGGATTGTACGAATATGTTTATTCTTATATCTAAAAATAAGGATGCAGTTAACTAGAGGAAAAGCTTTGTTAATTTATTCGACAGAAATAGTAGTCATTTGAATACAAATAAATGTGAAGGCATCGAATATTCGACGTTTACGTCTGGTATCCTTGCCAACGCTGTGTTATTATTAATATCGAGACAAACTTGCGGCATAAATTATGCTTTCGGATAACAATTATAAACTTGTTGTGCTACTGTCACCCCTCGAATTTAAGTAATCATAACATCATATTTCACCTTTATTCATTAGGGTTAAGGTCTATAATCGATTGTAATAACCTGTCAGGTGAATGATAACAAATAGTTTAATTTCGGTTATAATACGGTTAATTGATTAGTGTGTTCAACTTGTGGGACCTGATAAATTGTGGCGATGTAAATGAATTTTGTTTGATCCTCTATTTGTTCGTTAGTTGGAAGTTTTGTCAAAATGTTTGCGTCCATTGTTGAGGCTGATCGCCAATTAAATGTTTGTGGACGAGCGGCGTTTTTAGACCCGTCCGCTTGGATTTTCGAAAAAGTTTTCGGTGTATTTTTTAGGCTTTCGACATTCTGAATGTTTCCCGAACGTTAAAGATTTCAACCTAGAAACCAAATACCGAAAAACTTTTGTCTTGTTTGGGGAATAAATAAGTAATGTCGCCTGAATACGTTTTACAAATTTCGTAATAGGTATTTGTGTGGATGGTGATGTATGTATCCGCCAATGGAACATTTTGAATGGATATTTGAGTATGAAGTATTTCTAAAAACTATACTTTCGTGTTGGTCAGAGCTTGAAATATGTATTTCAATTTCTACGTGATCATACTAATCCGAGCTGATTAAAACTTCTAAAATAGTTGTTTCTTTCCCGTTCTATCTCTTGTACAGTGATATTTTTTATCTCGCTCTAAAACATGGATATACCGACGAAGGTTGGCAAGGTGCTCCGAGGCCCATATGCGACGGTCGGCTTTTTATTCACTTTCTACTATAATGTATGCGGGTAAAGGATAATTTGTAGTACAGAGTAGACATCCATAGAAGCTTGCTTGGCTTAATCCCATTAATGGCCCAGCACTGAGCACGGATGTCTCCTTATAACTGAGGATGTTTAGAGAATACTCACTACCCTGCTTCAATACAGATTGGTAGAAGGTTTAGTTCATATCGTAAGTGTGGGGGTTTATATATGAAGGCCTCTTACTTGGCCTAACGACTGTCATTTAAGGATAGTAACCGGACTGATGACCTAAAGGTCCGTCCGAAACACAGAAACATTTTTTGGTGAAAGAATTCCAAAGTAAACGAATTGAATGTTTAATCGATGTCAGTGTGAGAGAAGAGCGTATAAATACCTACTGCAATTACCCAATTATAGGTAAGGTTTTATTACAGCATTTGACGAATTTACATTGCACAAAATTAATGCAGTCTCTATATCATTGTACTCTACTCTTGGCAGCTGAAGAGAAATAGCCGGTTTGCGTCGAGTATCATGTGGAGATTTGGGTTTTTTCGCGTTAATTTATTCTTGCACCGTTTTGTCCCACGTATGTGCTTTTTGTAAATCGCCACGTCATATTCTGAGACATGGGTATTTTGATTTCCCGTTCTTGTTGACATTTTTGCCGTAACTGATGTGTCGCATGGTTTTTAGGGTATGTTTGGAGATGTATTTATGGTAATCACGTAAACAGGAGGCTCAGGTAATGTCCAATTTACGTCCATGTCCTTGTCATAGATACAAACGATATGTACTGTTTATATAATTTTAATGAGCTTGAAATCAACGATGGTGCTGTTTCTCTGCACAGATTGTCAATTTCATACGCTTTAAAGATTTGGTTTGATGTCACAGCAAACGCTATTTTCTAGAGAGACGATTAGTTCTGTTGTATTTAAGGATATTGCCAATTAGAATGGCTTTTAACGTTATTTAGACAATGTTTAATCAAAATTTAGTATAGCGGATCGCGAGTGCATACCAGTGTTCATTAATGCCAAACAGCTAATTCCGGATGATTAATCAATTTTGGGCTAATTTCGAACCAGTGGGTCGGCGCTAATGATCGGAAATGGGTTATCGCTTCCGGCAAATATGACAGCACTTTGTGATCAGGGAACAAAGGTTTGAAGGATGGTTCAATTAGAATAGCTTGTCCATTAAAATAATGAACTGAGTCAAATGGTAAGTCGGAAAGTAACAATATGATTTTAATTTCACTAAAGAAAGCACATTATAATAATATTACGTTGCGTCTATGTAAGCTGTAACAAAATGTTTTGCGAGTATTACGAAGTGTCTTCGGATCGTTTGAATTTACAATTGGATCAAATGTAGTAGGTGCTATAGTCGAGATCCAGTAAAGGATCATCATATTTTTTTACTAGACGATGCCCGCGGCTCCGCCCGCGGAAAAGTCGATAAACAAAATATTGATTTTATCCCAAGGGAACCTATAATCGGGATAAAATGTATCCTATGTCCTATTCCTGGATGCAACCTATCTGTGTACCAAGTTTCAGCTTAATCCGTCCAGCGGTTAGACCGTGAAGGAGGGACAAACATCCAAACATCCAAACATCCAAATATCCAAACATCCAAACATCCAAACATCCAAACATCCAAACATCATTACAAACTTTCACATTTATAATATTAGTAGGATAGTAGGATGGTATGGGAACAGTAACTAAGCTTGCTGTGTCACTATCTCCTTTCAACCATAGAAATTGTGACAAACATCGAATAAGACGATGAGTAAGGTTAGCAGGTTAGTAGGTGCTGTTGATGATAAGTGTTGATGATTGTAAATTAATTAGTAAAGAGCATTTTTAAGCAATTGGTCACTTGGTCTAAATACAAAACCATGCTAAAAGCATACTCAGTAGTTAGTACCAAAGAAGTCGTCACAAATTATATCCATTCCCCGTGTTCATGTCCGAGGTACACCAAAAATCTTTTTGGTGTTTTTGCGAGTGACGTAATTTCAAAGCCAAGCGTAGTATTTTCTCATACACCCCCAGAGCGCAATAATTCATAAGCCATCGAGTCAAGGGCGAATTAGGTTAAAGGAGTACAAGGTTCCGTACTAAATTTGAACAAGTATTTCACAGGTCACAATGTAACAATATAATACTAGAAATTCATAGCCTCTAAGTAGGATGCCTTGTGTCGTGATGCCATGAACAACTAACCAGAACACACCTAGACAAATACATCATTCAAATATGTTCTTCCCTATGAACCCATACTTAAACATTTTGGACAGCATTCTGGCTTGAAAACTGGCCGTTACTGGTCGAAAGCATTAGGAATTACTCGATATCCATAAGTTCTCGAAACAAAATCGTTGTGGTAGGAACATGGTTTTGGTTTGAATCTCTTCTGTCAGACGAATTAAGAACATACATATTTTCATGATTATAGAATAGTTCCATTTTTTCAAGGCATTAAAGGAACCCTAAAAATGGATCAAGCGTACGCAGAGCCCTATATAAATATACCGGCCTTTCTATAATAGACATTGCTATAAATAACTGGATTAGGCTGGTACTTTCTCTTAAAATATAATTATTTTATACTTAGGTGTATGAAAGTATAATTTATATACTCGTAGTTGGATGGATGACCACTACTAGGCAAATTTCTTGAGCATTTTGAAACTTTGGACAGAAAACAGTAAACTATCAGTCTTGATTGGTATCGTTAGATGACAGTCGTTAAGTTATGTAGGAGGTCTTCGAGCGACTCTGAAACTTCTAACTCTAAAGTTGGCCGCTAATCCCTGAGATGAGATTGATCCGAGGATATGTCATAAAATTACTTGACACATCCAGACAAGCTATCTATGGAGCTGTACCGGTAACAGGTACTCGGAGATTTATTCCAATGGAGTTGCCACAATATGTCGCCCGGGTCCGAACGACAACGTATATCTGCCGATCACTTTGTTACCTTACAGTAACCTTGCCTACAGTTATGTAAATATTAGTTCTACCCACAAAGTCGTTCACATTAACTGAGGATTATTTATACGGGCTTTGTTGTTAGAAGTACTTGTACTATTATACTCAGAAATATTTTCTGAACCACTGTTTGGAATACAACACGAATCTTATTTTACTCATTTCGGGAGGTGAATATTTTGTTTTTGGTAAGAACAGCACAGTATGTAAGTTGCCGAGTTGTTAACAATCATAAGTTAATATAAGTAATTTAGATTATATTATTATAACTGCTTATCAGTTCAAGTAGTAAAATTTTTTAAAGTGATAAAATTAAACAATCAATAAAAGAAGGAAACAAAAGCTGTAGAATGAAAGGAGTTAATAGACATAAACCACAGAAGGAGAGTTATGAAAAAAGTTGACAGATCGCAACTTGGGAAGAAACAAATAGATGAGGTGTGAGAAGATGTTACTAAAATAAGTGATCGCAAATTAAAGAGCCTATAATATAGAGAAACGTAAGTCACCGAAACGATCACCAATATTGCCGAAACAGTCTTGCTAAACCTAAAAACCGTTATAAATTGCCAGAATCTGTATTGATAGTAAAATACAATAAGACGTCAAGCAAAACTTTGGTAAAATATTGGTAGCGACTAAGATAAGAGATAAACTACCAACAATAATGGTTGGACAAGAGAATGTAGTATCACAATTATTTCCATCATAAAATAGTTCTCAATGGCATAGTCCTGTCTAGAGTTTCACAATAAATCATGCCAAACACCATTGTAAACCGACCTTCTGTATCAGCGGTGACCCGGCTTACTGCGACACTCACTAACACCGACACGAATGTTACACTTTAAAATTAAATCAAATTCGAGAACAAGTGAATTGTGATTGCATATTTTATGGGTATAATCGACAAATAAACGGATGACCTGTAATACCATTATCGTAAACCTTATTCAAAAGAAGTATTGTATCAGCAATGCTTTGTTGACTAATAAAGTATTGAGAAAAATGGAAATTCATGAATAGAGTCACTAAAATTATGTCAAAATAAATACTAATAAATTGAAACAAAACAAATAACATTATAATGATTACAGTAAAAACAGTTTCAAAAAAATCATCCCCAAAACAGACAAAAATTAGTATACGCTTGCTTTAAATGCTCCTAAGATTAATAATAATGCTTAAAACAAGCATATTTGTTGCATAGATCTAATTTTTGTTTCATAAAGAGTCCGTGAAATATAGTATTTGCGACTAATCTTATTCTGAGATCAGTAAGGTCAATTATATTACTGGTTACACTGCGGTGCAGACAGTCATCCACTCGACAACAGGACCGCGAAATCCCTTTATCTAAGACCGCGAATATATCCATGGTTTTCACTTCATTACTAAACTATCTTCTGGGTCATGTTTATAGGACAAGTCATGGGATAAACAGGGTTCTCCTCACATGTTTATTTATACGAAGTTAAGAATTCGATTCTTTTTCTACCTACTTAAATTTCACAGTTATGCATTGTTTTGATTCAGAAAATAAATCTCTTTTAGCATAGTCTCAGATTTCCTCGTAATATTATCGTCATAAATACATATATTTTTATTTCGTAATATAACAAAATGGCATTGTAACAGATTCCATAATCAAGTTACTCCCATAATGAACACGAATCTAATGAAACAAACACTTGAAATACCTTCTCTTCTTTCTGACGCAATCGAGTAAAAATTCATTTGATTTAATTTCAAACAGAAATGCCCTTTGCGGAGTCATAAAAATTATGATAATGAATAGTCTAAGCGAACGACCCTAAAATTAAATCTTTAAACACATATAAAAAGTACTTTCAGACCGGAGTAATCCAAAGAAGCGTCTAGTCTAGTTAATAAAGGCATCAATGCGGAGCGCGCGTCATTAAAAACCATTTTAGTATCATCTGAGAGGTTTTATTGGTCGGTCATAAATTTCCTTCGCTCCGCAACACGTTTCAACCAACTTCGACGATAGAATGGATCGTAAAATGACGTGGTGTCGCGAGTGTGGGGGTACCAGGCGGTCACCAGTTTCTAGCCAATGATTCGGAATTATATGAACGAAAAAAAAACTTGATCAGTGAACAAACTTCTAAGCCAACTGCGCTTGGAACACAGTAATATTCTTTGAGCGTATGTACGTTCATTTATTTAGCATGCTTTACAGTTAAAATGGCTGGAAAGATTTTAATATGTGAGAAATTATCCCCCTCCTAAGAGTGTTACGTTAACAAAATTTTGAAGCTGGTTATATTGTTTTTCTATCAATTTTAATATTTTCTTAAAGTCGATTCAAACTAGTTATTTTGATCGTACAAACAAAACTTGGGACAATTTTTTGACTTCTTGCCTGACAAGAATTGACTGTTAAATATTTTCGAATTTCGATTTTGATTCCCTTGTCAATAATGACAATAACAACATGGACTTTGTCTACATTTGTATCTATAGAATTTTTGATATCAATTAAGGTTGTCCCGATGGAACCTATTATTGATACAGAATTATAGTCACCCTTGTATAAGCTGCGCCACACTCTCGTTATAGTAAAAACTATTTTTACGAGGCAATCTATTTCGCCGATATTAGTGGATTACTGTAAAATAGTTCTATATAATCTTCATTTGTTTTACTATTTCCTGTTTTATCGTCATAAGTGTATGAAAACTTTAATTAACACATTCAATACTGGTAAAAATAATATTTTATATTCATTACATTTGCAGTAATTTAACTTCTTTCAAAGACTACTGATTTTTTTACACCCATTTTAAATATTTGATGTTTTTTTTTTGAATTGCTAAAAAGTAAAATTGGCAGCACAACAAATCTTAAAGAAGCAAGTGTACCCAAATGCTTTACTCAAAAAAATGCTCAATATTTTTACTCAACTTATTCATCTAGAAGGGAATGCTCTTGATTACAGCGATCTCCAAATGGGAGTTACATTATTATAATGCTAGAATATAAAGACCCGATTACAGTATCCGCTCGTTCTGAGGCATAAAAATAACATTGCACCGGGGGTTCAGAGTACACGTAGATTTCCCAACAGGTTCCAGTAAATGACCCGTGATTTAGTACATTTTTGTAAAGCATTTGTCTGATTGTTAGCGATGCGATTTGTTTTTACTCAGCTGCGTAACGAGTGTAATGTTGTTTAACCTTATGTATGTATGTATGTCCAATTCTTTGAGAGGATCTTCAACCTAAAAAGCTTGACGAATTTCAACATATAGGATGTCATTGGATTCGTTTTGATCATGAGAGTAATACAGGTTAAATATTTTTTAAATCCTCCTGAATTATTCTCGAAAATGTGTCTAAAATTTTACTTTCCACGTATTAATAGGGGCCATGTAAGTAAATCCACTAGATAGCAACGTAACAAAAAGTCTGATTAAAGACTAGTGGAAAAGGTTTAGGTACACTCAGAATAAGCCGAGATGGCCACCTACAAATTTTCAAGTGAACCTATTTATCCCGTAGTTCAGCCATTAATTACGCTACGAGATCTTAAAACAAATTTAAGTGAAGTGCTATGAATAAATTAAATGGGCAATTAAATTTTTTATGGTCGTAATAAAACAAAACCTGAAACAATTTCACAGTTACAAGATCCGATAGCCTAAATTATTTCCGTAAACTTTGAATTTGTGATAATCTACATGCAATTTCGCCATCTAAGTGTAACGACTTTATTAATTATGACGACACATATGGCGCAGTGGTTGCCGTACTAGACTGCTTTTCCAAGAGTCCAGGATTCGATTCTCAACGAGGTTGAAAGTTGAATAATTTAAAGTTTTAATTTCTGTAGCCACTCCTATATTACTCGGAGTAGCAGTTTATTATTTTATCAAATCGTTAGTAAATTTTATTTTCTAAACCGTTAGCATCGTTTAATTGATTTTCTAAAATTATGCAGGTAGATAAGTAAACTTTTCATAGTAACACCACAGTGTAAGTCATTTCAGTAGTCAAACAGTCATACTATTTGAAATATAAATAAACATAGCATTTTTTATTATTTAAGCTCGTAGGGTTTAGTACGTTTTATCCAAAACATTACATATTGATTGAAATCGGAACGGTAAAAAATAATTTGTTTTTTATGGATTTCTTTTTGTAAATAATTATTAAACACAATATTGTAGAGACATTTCATTTTTCTTATCTTACAGACATCATTGGTTATACCAGTATAACATTAGCGAGCTAAGACCATACTTACCCCTCCTTCCCCTGTCATCGGCCGACTACAAAAAAAATATTAGTCTATGATAATACCATAGAATAAAATAAATTTAAAATGGTCAGCTTATCGACAACGACACCGGCTTTTTAATTAAACCCCGCTGATTTATTATCTGTCAACGATATTGCCGTGTGGGTGAGTTCTTTCCGGGTCAACTGTCATGTCACACAGATTATTATTATCGGTAATGTAGTGATGTAGTTAACTATACAAGTTCACATCGCTTAAGATTTTGTACAACATTACTCGATTTGTCAGTTTTGTTGACGACTGTACTAGCTCAGAATTTGATAATACATGTAATGGTAGTTACAATTAGACAGAAATCCTGTAGTTAATGATAAGTATATTATTATATTAAAAGAACCGGATATGTTAATAATGCAAGAAGCGAAAACTAGCTACTTGACCTGGATTTTTAATAAGAGTACGGAAGGATTTATTGTAAAGACTTAGGTACTTTTTCAGTTTTCTAGTAAGAACTTAACGTATCTTACACACATACTACTACATATAAAATATCATAATTATACTTTTCACTTCACTAGAACTAGATTTTACGGTTTTGTACTAAGTCCCGGCATTAAATTATTTTTATTTTCATATAAGTAATTGTTATTATGATAAATCTCATAATCTTCATCCACTATTAAATGGATAACAAAGCCATCTTCTAAACTTTTACTAACCCATTATGAATTTTAAATGGCACGTGTTATTTCGACCCAGTTACATGGATAACAGCGTGTTTGAAACTCGTTTTATATTAAAAGTTGTTTAAACTTTTCTATATGCACGTCACGTATTATTTTTGTGACCTTGTTATAAAAGTGCAATATTTAATGTGAAAATAATAAGTGGGTGGCTTCATTAATAATTTTTATTACCTTACAAAATCGTAGCTGTATATACGAATGTCTTATGTCCTTGGTGCCATGGATAGTACAGAAAGGCAAAAGGTTTATTATAAAAAATCGCCTTTTATTAGATGAGATGTTATTGAATTCATCTTCATTATGAACGTAACTAAAGCCAATGTAGGTACATACTTCTATTAAGAAGCCCTACATGATCTGTAGTAGTAGGGTTATTTATTTTTTATAAATAACTGCTAGGTTACAAAGCGTTATCGATTAAAAAAGTATCGAGTGAAAGTCTAAAATAAACCTAATACTCGTATCATAGCAACTTGGGAATACCGATGATACGAGTAGAAGTCCTCCCACAGCACTAACTTACTTACGTTTGTCCCACAATTTACACGTTCGCTTTATTACACTACGGTAATAGTTGGACCGTAATTTGAAGAATTAATATGTGCAACAACTTGCTCGGACTAGGTGTTACTAGGGCTTAACTTGCACCGTGCATCGGACATTCCGTAATTTGATAGTGCATAAATAACTAACTATACCACAAGCTTAACTGGTAGGAAGTTTTGCACCTGTTGTACTGGATAACTAATTTCTATGGGACAATGAACTTGTAGTCTCACAATGGTGGAAGTCCCCCTTAGTGAAAGCGTTGACCTTACTCAAAGGATTAATAGCTACTTATACCAATTTCGACGTATTTCTTTACGCTACTTTTAGCATTCTGGGTACCACGTAATTATAAGGAAAACTTAGCAAACGTTTTGGCTTACAATGTAACTCGGTAATTCTTAAAATGAATACAAAAAGTATTACTGTCTTATGAACTTCAATACCCGATTTCATCTCATTGCGATACATAAACTCGTAAATCAAACGCACAAAAAATCACAGTCTTTACGCAGAATGCCATTTCATAGTCAAAGACATACATGGTTTTTAATCACCGTTAAATATTTTGTTAGTTTAATATTTAAGTTCACTTACTTTTAAGACGTGAACTTTTTTGCTTCATCATTTTGACGCTAAAGCGGTGGACCGGCCTGCTTCGTCATGTGTCGGCTAGAAGCTGAAAGAACTCACTCCTTCACTATATCAAAAACGAATTCAAATGGACCGTGTCCGCTTACCCCAAACTCACACACATAAACTATCTAAAACTCCGTTAATCTAAAGACTTTTCCAGCTGACCGTTGCGTAAACAAGTTACTCAACCGATTTCTGGTAAATATTTCTCTTAAGTAACTTCTTACAAACCTATCAATGCTTGTGAATGAGGTAGATTACTTGCACGTGGTGGGAATCAACACGGAAAAGTTCTGGAAAGTTCCAACGTTACACAGTAAATGACTATACAAGAAATAGGATTTCTTCGCCCGTTTCAAATAAGCTGTAACTTGATAATATTGTATACATAAATGTATAAAAATCAATTGCTTTTCGATAGTCTCGGCTAGACAGATTTGACTTATTTTGGTTATAAAATATTGGTAAAAATACAGGAAAAGCTAAAAAGGTGACTTATCATAGACAAATTTTAAGGAAAATAATAGTAATGGCAATTTTGTTTTCGGTCTATATCAGTCCATAACATCCCAGGTAATGTATTATTGGGATAAATACCCATTTGCCAAACTTCAATGCAAGCAGTTCAGTAGTTTTAGGCATCAAAAGTTAACAACAGACTCACTTTTGCATTAATTATATCAGTATAGATTATTTAAAGACGCCTCTAATCTTATAAGTGAACTATGTTTACCAAAACAACAGTCAGCGCCATTAAGCGAGATTATTTCGTTATTATTGTTTATAGCTCCCGCGTCGCGAAATAAATTCAGTCGCAGATTAAGCAGATTTAGTAATATCTAAGCATGGAGATATTTTTCCACGGATCGCTGGTTTGCTCAGACAGCTCTTAGGTTCCGATGTTATTTTTATAAGAATATAAATAACTAAGATAAACGTTGTTCATTAAGCTTCCGGAAATTTAGGTTGAAAGGTTGACGTAATTCTGCTCGAACGGAATTTACTTAGATAACTTCGGAAATATTTTTGTTCTTTTTTGTATAATGCGTTCTATTTCTTTTCTTTTCTTTATTATACACATGAGGGATTAGAAAACTAGTATCTAAATTATTTATTTATATGTGTTTAGGTTTAACTAAAGCTACGAATACCACCTTAGAAGTCTAACCTTAAGCTTCTATTTATTTCTAATTCGTAACAAATATTTTTAGAGACCTTCCTACAAATCCTCTTAGTTACTCGATTTGCCCCAGAATCCTATAATCAGCCGTCTGAAATCCTGATGGGAACTCGTTAATGAGAATGAATTCGAGTTTTGTTGGAGTTTTTGTTTCTGTGGAGATAAATAGCCAGGTTCTACACGATACACGGGACAGCGATAAATACTTTATTGGATTTTGTTTACTGAGAGAACTAAAACTACCTACAGGAAGGGCAGTCTATGTGTTTGTGCCATAATCTTTGAATAAGTTAGCAATCGCTTTAGTATCATTTGATCATAACTCATGACAAATAGTCTATAATGATCGTATTATGATTGATTCAATGTGATAATGAAGCCAGAGATGGTTGGCAGACATCAATTTTAACGTCTACTGTGTGTCAAAACGTCCTTCTGTATGACATGAGTGTGCGTTTATCAAATACAGTTTTAGTGTGAGATTGTTTTATTTTCTAAATGCATTTATAACGAATACTATATTATTAAATTGGAGGGAGCATTCAAAAAATTTTGCCACTACCGATCACCCATTTTGCCACGCCACAACCGCTTGCTTAGAAAGAGTTAAGATTCATCATCGCGACCCATAACTGCCCCACTGCTGGGCTCGGGTTACCTCTCACAGTGTGAGAGGTAGAGAGGGTGTAGGGGAATCGTGATTATTGGTACAAATTAAATTATACAGTCAGTATAATATATGTATAAGCTAATGCTAAGACTACGCGACATTATACCCACTCCTGAAGTATTGTAAATAACCCTAACAGATCTAAAACACCTATTACTTGTCGAAAAACTACTCCTTTCAGCGACAATTTCCATGAGGAAGTCATCTTTTAGCATCCCATTTATTATCAGCTATGTTCTCTGGCATTAGGGAAAAAAATACTAGAACAAAGTTTCTGGGCGTGTGCCAGCTACGAGTATGTGACCCAATATCTTGCTTAAAAAGCAACACATGATTTTACAAAATGTATAACGGTTTATTTCACTAGTACGTGGAACTTGTTAATAATAACAAGCACTGTTTATTCGCTTTGTATACTGCAGGACATTCAGTTTTGACCTACGTTGCGCCTTATAGGTAATTAAGTATTAAAAGCAAGTACAAGATATTAGGTAAGATTTAAAACAAGAATAACAAAACGAAGATAAGTAATCTGACTGTTATATAGCCTATGTGTGGCCATAGTGGAGACAAAGTTTAGTTTTGTGGACTGTAGTGTGTCCAATAAATTAACATACATATACATACACAGGCTTGATAAGCATTACCCAACTTCTAGGGCAATCGGTAAAAAACAATTTTTAAACTCATAGCCTCACACTATTTCAAGTGTCGTGAATGACATGGACTACACTCAAAGACAAACATACTGAGGCTGATAATAGATATTACACCTTATTATTCAAATTTCTTCCCCGAACCTAGTAGCCTTAGAACTATATAACGACCATCTATACGAATCATCGCAATCAAAATTATCAAGATATTGCAAGTAATGACAATTGAAAAATAATAAAAAACGATTAATCTCCGAAATTATGGCTTCGTTTAACAACATCTTTGATTAAAAACAAGGTGGGTCTGAAGTTCCAGCTTCTTAATAATTTACGATGAATTATAGACTGGAACAGACACGAAGATTAATTGCTCCAGCAACGAATAAGATGTTTTCCACCAAAAGTTTTTTCATCTCGTGAGTTCGTTCAGACATTGGTCTTTATAATAACTTGCGATGTCTTTCTGAGAATATTTTAATAGGTGTTTAAGATTTTCTAGCTTTTTGCCGGAGTTTTGTTCAATAAAACTCACATAATTTATATTTAATATGCAATATATTTTCCTAAATCTCATAATTTATATTTAATGCTGCAAAGATTGAACGTTGGATCCTTTTTTAAGAATAATGTGGGCTCGAAGGAGTTTAGATTTGTTATAGAAAGTATATGGAGTACAAAAACCCAATTCAAAAATATTTATGTGTTACAAATACACAATTACACATTTAATTCCAAAACTAATACATTGTCCACACTAGCATGTGTTTAATTAGCAATCACGTCATCTTTAACTAAATGACTCGTAGAGAAAAAGTTTGCATTGATTTAAATATCTGCCAGCCCATAAATTCAAATGAATCTAAACTTTGCCATAGTGATTCTTGGTCGAATTTGGACTAAATACTGAGATTCTAGTTTTATTAAAATTTTACAGTTTTAAGCGTATGCATTAGGACATTAGTGAGAATTACAAACAGTAAGTAATTAAAAAAATGGATTGTTCTGATCCATCATCATCACAAAATACTACGTTAAAACTTGCTGTTAATTTAATCCAATACTCGGGTAATGACACATTATATTAATTTACATCGAATTATCTGTGCTGCATATGTGTGCACTGTCATATCTGCTTTGACTAACGATGTTTGATATTCAGAGCCAATGTTTAATGTAGGAATTTTGGTAATGTTAATATTATTTTGCTATCTCTTCCTTGTCCTATAACATAGTATATACTTATGTATTACTTATACTATATTACGTAATCTAATTTGAAAAAAGGTCCCTACCTATTGCAATAACAATTGTGAGTTCAAGCTTTGTTATTAATCTAAGCTTAATTTTCAAAGGAATGTGGTTTCATGTAGATAGATATTGAAAACTTAAAAGTAGTCTACATTTTACTAAGCAGTTCTTACATAAACAGCTTTATTAATGCAAAATTTATTTAAGAGTTCATTGCTCCGAAATATAAAAACGTTAGCAATAAAATGAACAGTATTCAGCTACTAGTGATGTTACTTCATTACCGTAGCTAAAATTAAAAGTACCTATAATATCCGACAAAAAATATAAGTTGTCAATGAATAATGCTGATAAAGAGTTTGTGTAATTCTTTTAAAACCTGTAGAAAATAATAAATAAACAATACACAATACACAATTGTAGCCATATAGTGGGATCCACTATTTGGAGGATGACATAGACAAAAATAAATTCTAGGGACACATACAAATCATCGTCTTGCCCAATTTCCAATTTTATTTGTGGTCGCCGTAACATTTTCTTCTCTTTCATTAGTTTCTTTCAGCTGTGATGTTAGTACTTACTCCTATAACTTCCATTATGATCTTTCACTCAATCCATCTATCGTTTCTTATATTCATAAATTAAAAATCGTCCTTAAAATATTCACCTCGGTGGAAAACAAACCTAGAGACTTTTAAACGACGGTCACGCATAGTAATTACTACAACATACAGGTCGTAAAAAATACCCAGCTGTCATTCTGCCATTGATTCACTACAAATTAAATCCCTCAAATTCCTCGCACCTCAATGCCCGTATCCGCAATCAAGTATCCGAAACGGCTCGGCTGTCACTATGGCTTGGTACACATACCAAAGGGACGTAAATTAAAAATTTTCCCGAGACTGAACCGCAGATGCGGCTAATTACTCGAGTCATTTCCTAATGCTTAATGGGATCCGTACTTAATTTATACAGTTTTATAATTATACTGGTAATGTGCTCTTGCTTTCCTTCGGGATTTCTTGCTCTCTACTTGGATTAAGTAATTTTAATTTGGCAAAGGGATTTTCCAAATTGATTGTATTTGGAAAAAGCTGAGCTCCAATTAAGGTTAATAATGAATAAAATTTCGATGACGTCATTTATTCTGCTGCATAATTAGTAATCCCGCGTGGTTATAACAAAACTTGATGATGATTTTGATGAACATTGACTAAAGATAAATGGAAACCGATCGTCGGGAGGACCTGCTGTGGAAAACTAAGGGATTAATGAAACTATTAACTAAGAAGCAAATAAGCAACGTATACCCAGTCTTCTAAGGTATTATATAATGCAATTTCTCTGCTCACAAACAGATGATGATTTCGTGCATTAAATATAAGTGCTCGTAGATACTGTAAAACAGCTTATTTCAAATTGAGTTAATAAATTCTTGTTTGCACTCTGTAGATGCCGTCGACAGGTAAGGTGCCTCAGTAACGGGGTCTGCCGAGACCGATAAAAGTGTTATTGCATTGCGTTAAGGCGCAAAATATTATTACGAGTATCTTGTTATGGAAATGTTAAGTCGATTGAATTTGTTCGAACTCGATTTAGTGCCTGAAGTAAATGTAATCGTAGACTGAATTAATAAATGTATCCATCAAATAAAGTTTGTAAATTAAATGACAATATAATATTATGTGTCTCTTTTGAACTTTGATTTTATTTAAGTGTTTAAAAGCGATGAAGAATGTATCAGTTACGTCTTCTAATCTTAATTTTAAATTATGGAATGATACTGTATTTGGTATTCGCTGTATCTATATACTCGCAGCATGTAATTTTAAGGATAATATTTCGCGATCATAATAAGATTTAGACGTTTAAGTTTTGATAAACTATACCATGCTATTTTCTATAAAACTAATCGTAATTATCACAACATCACCATTTATCTACATTGTTATTAAACTTTGCTCGCATACATTATAATATATAAAATCGCATACAGTATCTTAACGTAGAAAGTACTTGACTTGCTTCGCGAAAATATACTTAAGTTTATAGAAATAACAACTTTAGTAATTTTCTTGCTAGTTGTAACATAATATCTGTGGCAACATTATGATGTGCTGAATAAATATGTAGAACTATGCATGGACTGAATGCATCACAACATACACGCTGGAGATGTATGTATGTAAATAGTTCCGAACTAATATGGCTCCTACGAATTTGCATAAAGCTGTTCTTACTAACGCCTGGTTTACATCAAGCAAGTTCGTCAGGTCAGTTACAGGGCTAAATCAAATATAGGTATTAACTATTCGAATTACATGATCTATATTATTTTTGTGAACAGGAAGTGTTATCCTTCACGTTTGCGAATGTTAGGGGAAACACTTTTTAGTACATACAATTTAAAATAATTCTCTGTCATTTTCTTTCTATTACATAGCGTTGTTGGTAAAAAACTACATCTAGATATTATTATAATCCAAGTTCTTAATTCTTATGATTTCTAATTTTAATGATTATCACAATTATTTTGTTGAATGCCTGTTACAGTAATAATACAAGACAATATTACAAATTGATTGTAATATATTTTAAGATTATTGACAAGTAGGTATTTAACTTAATAAGTGATTAAACTGGTCCCTTAAGCTTTAATATAAACCGATTTAATTTTATCGACGCGTACGTAACTATGGCCGCGATATACTCATGCTTATAACTATACTGTTATTAAATCTTTACATTACGTCAACTTGCATCGTGTAAGTCCGGCACAAAATGACTATCGAATGTCTTAAGTGTAATAACAGTTTCAGTAAGTTGTTTATCCCATTTGCAAGTCGCAAGTCGCAACTGATCGTGGAAGTTTAGTAGGTGACCTTGTGTAGTTCCTGTATTAACTTGACAGTGTAAACTGGTACTCAGTCCATGTATATTAATATCTGTCGACGTTACTCGGTTCTTAAGCCCAAGTCATTTTATTATGTGAATATAATGTAAGGACCCAAAAATCTTCTTGGTCTTTGGATACTCTTGTCAGTGAACGTGAAGGCATTTGTTAACTACATGAGATATCATAATTAGAAATTCCTTTTCAGCGACTAGGCAGATGATAAGTAATAAAAATATTTCCATTAATTGTAAGGAAAATATCTTAATTTATTCTGAAACTAGCAATCGTCCGCGGCTCCGCACGCGTCATTTTGCGTAATATTTTTTATTGCTGCTCCTCTCCTACTCATCTTACCGATATGTTAAATAGCCTATAGCCTTCCTCTATAAACTAACTATCTTACACTAACAGAATTTTTCAAATTGGTCTAGTAGTTTCTGAGATTAGTGCTTTCAAACAAACATACAAATAAACAAACTCTTCAGCTTTATATTATTATACCCTGTTCAAGTTAGTTAATCTCCGGAGCTGATTTTGACGTATTTAAGCGCCTAATAATAATATCAAGCAACTCGATGCGTATTTTTTTGTTACAGCTTTCCCAAATGGAAATGGGTAGCTAATACATGATAAAGTCCCACATTTATTCAACCGTTTTATCAGCTTTGTTCAAATTTGAAGGGACACAAACTGTATCGTATGATTGTGAGTAGTCTTTGATCCTACTGACACCACGCGCCACGCGCCGGAGGCCAAAGGCCCCTAAAAAGGTTTCTATTGAAAAGCTCAGATTTTACGACAAAATTGTAACACAAAGTGTCGGTAAAGTAAGTGATGGGTGGTTGATATTTTTACCCCAGACGTAAAAAGGAAAGGAGATAATTTAACATATATGCCTGTATAAATATAATGTATGTATAGCATCGAAGTTTTCAAACGAATAAACCGATGTTAGTGTGATTTTTTAGTGTGAAAATTCGCTTACGCTAGGTCTATCAGGCTTTACAAGCGCACATAATGTATGTATGTACGTCAGTATGTATGTTATGTATATACGTCTCTTTAATAATATTTCAGTGTCATCCCAATAATATATGTAGATACTTACCCATAATTTCAGCTCAATTGGACACCGGAAAGTTGGTTTTCAAGG
>LGAG01000082.1:1175718-1201272 GCA_001278395.1 Lerema accius
CGGTTAGAGCGTGAAGGAGGGACAAACATCCAAACGTCCAAACATCTTTACAAACTTTCACATTTATAATATTAGTAGGATAACTAACTTAGGTAATATGAGACAATTGGACATTTCGTATTGGTAATCACGGAAAAGTAAACATCAATCACTGTCGACAACATGCATGAGAAAGAAAGAAATAAATAAAAATAGGTATTTGATCAGCAAAATTGTTAATTCATCGTCAACCCTCTAACTCGTTGAGCTCCTGCTAATTCAACCACGCAAACACGAGCTTATTTCATTTAATTCTGCTTTTCCATGAGTTGGTTTAAATCTAATTTAATAATGTTTATTATTTTATTCCGGTAGATAATAACCTTAACCCATTAACGGCCCCCTACTGAGTACGGTTGTGTTCTTATAACCGAGGAAGCCTAGAAAATTCTCCACCACGCTGCTCCAGTACGGAGTGGTTAATAAAAGTTAGTGGCCAATTCAAGTATCGGCAGTTATACAACTTTGCGACCTAGAGCATTCGACAAGGCTTGACGACTTTCATTTAACGGTAACAACGGAGATGGCGATTTAACGTGCCCTCCAAAATACGAAAACGCTCAAAAAGCGGTCACCTATCTACTTTTCAATCGCGGTTTCAGTTGCTTTACATCTTTGATAATAGAAAATACACCACGTCATAACAGAATGAATTCACACTATTTGTTTACTAGAGACCAACAATGTTATATAAGCGAACTGTATTTGACACGTAAATAATTTGATTACTGTTTGCCTAATGAACGATGTTGTTCAATTAATGGCGTATTATATTTTAATAACTACTCTTTTTAAGGGGGCGTTCAGTGAGACTTTGAGGAAGTTAGGGGGGGATTATATCTCACATTTTAATAAGAGATGATACAAATTTAAAAAAATCCCAAAAACGCCTAACATACTATGCTATACATATTAATGGAGGCCTCTTTATATTCAATACGATTTTAATACCTACTTCTATCGAAAGTTAAAGGTTTTCTTTCACTAATGGAACTTTTGTTTATCAAATAACGAAATAGGGACAAAAACAACAAGACCAATTCGTGAAAGCGCGAATGAAATTCGCGTAAAGATCTTAAGTTCTGTACATGCAGTCAGCACACTAAACTTATTCTAATAACAATTAAAAAGGTTTTTAGAACATCTTTTCTCTTCTTACCCGTCTGTGGCAGAAGGAGGGTAATCTATTAAAGCGAATGTGTGTATGTACGCATGCATGTCAAATTCTTTAACACATTCTATAGTCCAAATAGTTTGACAGACTTAAGTGGATGTGTATATAGGTTATATTATTATTTTTATTTTTACTACGACGTCCCAAGCCCTTATAATATTATTTTGGCAGTTGAATTTTCTGTCTTTCTATTATTTCTATTTTTTCATCTTTCTCTTTATAATTAAGTATTTTTCGACTACATAATACAACGTTATCGTTTTATAATTACGTCATACTATTATAATGTAATTTTAAAATGAAAGTTACACATTCTAAAATTCCCACAAATACAGACCACAAACGAAATAAGTGTTATGTGCGCATACCCTTACTCCACTCAGTGTAGTTGGATACGCCCTGGCGTTTTAAATCGTAAGAGCTTTCATTCTGATCGAGTCTCTTTGTGAAGGAATGCTGACGGAGAAATCACGCAGTTGCGTCACTCGATCAGGAATTATTCACGATTTATCGATCTGTAAAGCTGTGAAATGTGTAAGCATAAAGAAAAACATCTCTGAAAATGTCCTTATGTTTAGGCAATGTTAAAGTGTCTATGTGTACAACATACTTGTGTATTTGATAGGCTTGCTTACGTATTTGTTTTATAAAAAGCTGATGGTACGATAGGTAATATTTATCGAGACATTAGGAATTACTAAGGACCAGCTTCTAAAATATTAATAAATGTTATAGTATTAATATAAATAAATTATTTATTTTATCATCGTTTTACTTTTCTAATATAATTTTGTTTTTCTAATCTTAATAAACCAATTCAGGAAAAAGTAGGTATCTAAACATTTTTAAGTATTTTTTTACAGATTAAATTTTCTGAACTAAGCAATTCTCCAGCTGTAAATTGAAGTCATAAACAACAACGGTATCTTGTAAAGCAAAACAATCAACTCTAATTAATCCGGAAGCTTAATTCCACCGACTTCTAACTAAACCAACAAAGAAAACATTGACAAAGTTAGACTCGACCGGTTTATTTCTACTTGCAGTGAATTTAATCAAACGAAAAGAAAATTCTAAAGTACTGTAACAATGTCCTCAGCTGTAGCGAACAGAAAGTCAATGATGAATGGAATAAAAGATTCGTCTCATTCAAAAATTTTTAGCTAGATTTCTAAGGCGTAGTAAAAATACTCGTAGTCCGAATCGCCAACGACCCATGAGTTTTAAATAGGTTCAGATAGTTTTAGACTCTTCAGAGCGACGTAAGTTGCCTCTGCGTGTGTTTGATCTCATTCCACCGACACTATTTCATTACCTTACAACGACAAAAAGATTAAAGTTCCACCCACATTAATCTATACATTTTTAAAATACGTAGAGAGTAATGTTTACTCTTTAAATCTTAATTTAGAGAGAAAATCGCATGTTTTAAGTTCAGTTAAATAAATACCTTAACCTTTTTCACAAGCGTTCGAACTCGCTTAATCTTTAAACTGGCCGGTCTCGTGTTAGCTTCGCGGTCTATTAAATTCGAAACATCGAATATTTTGCTACAAATGAACGCTGTAATTTGCTACATACTTGAAATATCCAATAAAATACGATCAAATATTCCGTAAAATGAAATCATGTCCAATTCGTTCACAACACGGAAGTAAGAAGTAAGCAGATACATTCATTGCTCTGTGGTTCACAATGTCATGATGTATTACAGTGCAAACGGCTTGAGAGATTTCAACATGTATCCTTGTATTCTTCTATATCTAACCTAATAAAAAAAAAAATGGTTGCAGACAGGTTTTTTGTTTTTAAATTAATCTACTAACAATGTATACAAAAATTGGCTATTATGGCTATCATTCAAAGCTAAGGGTACAAAAGGGTTCGCGAAGTAGGGGCACAAGTACTGGATTGACACAATACTGTAATATCAAATGTAATTCAAACTAGAGGTGAGGCTAGCGGTATAAAGAATTCTATCAACGCGTCATTCTCGCCTTTTCACATTTGTGCGAGCATTATGGGTATGGCATCAATGTAAGCGGAAGCGAGAGCGGGATTGGATTTAAATAAGGTATTCTCAACTTGCAACCTACCCTCGCTATTAGTAATTAATGTTAGGTATTATAAAATTTCAATTGCCATTTCTCTACCGAAATAAGTCTACATAAAATTAGCTTTTTGATGTATATAGAAAACGTAATGTGTGTACGAGCAATAAGCCGATGAAAAAAGGAAAAAGTACAGAACACGGTGAATCATTGGACGGTTGACTTAAAGTGAAATATGTAAATCTCACGGTATTTAACTCTCATACACTACACAATTCACAAGAAACTTTTAGTCACCCAAGAAATGTACCTACATCTAAGTAATAAACATATTTTTTTTAATTCACGTTGTACCATTGCTTATGTAATCGCTTAAACTCGCACCGCAGCTTTTCCACACCGCGTTGGTAACGTGTAAATATGACATGACATGACATGACGACTCAGATGAAATAAACTGTGCAATCTAAGGCAACGTTTGCTCTTACCTCAGGGTGTGATGGGTACATTTGGACAGAGTTCCAATGGAGACTTTACCCATGGATTCACTAATCAAAATTTACGAAGCAAAATCACAAAAAAAATTTTGGCAATTTCAGATTTACATCGTATAGAGATTGATAAGAGTCGAACAGTATTGTTTTGTAATTTGTTCCTATTTCTCAGTCTCCAGCGGAATCCAAAGGACACCTTTGGATGACACTTCATAGTTTGTTTACTATCATGTTACAACACCTGTTTATTAATCATCACCGTCATATAAGCACGCGGCGAAGCCTATAAAAGTAACCAACGGGTTGTGATATTCGCAGAAAGTTGTATTTACGCCTATCTTAATTACTCACCAGGTCATAAGGGTCCAGAGAATCCAAATGGAGCTAATTCACTAGATTGTACGCGGCAGAGATAATTACGAATTGTCTTAGTAATAAGTGTGACTTTCAATTGTTAAATAGATTTCAAGATTATTGTAATCATACACAGAACTTCAGCTGAATGGTTGTATCTGATGTAAGAACACGGAAATTATTTCAAATTAAATTGCAATATCACTGCTCCAATTAAATTTTTCTAAAGCTCGTATTTTAGACGTTATCAGCGAGCTACTGAATTTCCTTTTAAGATTTCATTGCACAATGATGTATTGTCTTAAGGAATTTTAATGTAATTTGTGCGGTATGTCTATTCTATTTGGTTTCAGATTTGCATGTCTTCAATCCATTAATGATCTATACTATATCGTCTACTAATCAACTAACAAGATGGTTAAAGATCCCTTGTTCTACTCGAGTTTTGTTACAAATGTCATCATCGTCATGGATGGCAATGTGTAGGCGCACTGCAAGCTTATTTCTTTTAAACGTGACACAAAACAATGGTCTTTCCTCATTAGTAAGGAGGCCTAGAATGACGCCACCTAAAGGCCTCTAACCTGGCTTAATGATTCAATTAAACATACCAAACGTGCTTTGGCTTTGAAATTTCAAATACAATTCTTCATTACTATCCAATATTTCACAAAAATACCTTCTTTAAAAATCCTTCAAAGTAAAGGCCTTTATTGAAATAAATTATGTTCAACATTGAAATATTTAAAGTTCAAAAGACCAAAATGAAGATTTAATTTCATTCCACTCAAACCTACAAAAGGGCTCTCACACACTAATGGCTGTTATTCAATGTCCTTTAAAAACATAATGTTTCAGTAATGGCGGATTTACACGGGTCGACTTTCAACGTGGGTTGCTATCAATTTATATTAGGTCGCGCTTTCAGCCTTCTTTCTCGCCATATAACTATGTTTATCATTAAATTTAACTATGTTTCCTTCGTAATGACCGTTATTTGTCGCTACTTATGAAGAATTGAAAATAGTATTCATAAGTAATTTTATGAACTTTAAGAATGTTTTAAGCTTTTTAGGGTAAAGAAATACACTTCCAAATCGTCCGAAAAGATTTTACCATTGATAAAAATATCCCATTTCTCTACATCAAAACTACTCGTTAGAAATTAATTAAGAAATTAAGACAAGGATTCGAAAACTAATTTTTATTTGCGTTACTTCTTTCACCTTTATAACTTATCTTTTAGCTTTCCTGTCTCATCGATTAAATAAAATTTTAACCAACTTAATTCTCCTAAAAATTTATAAGAATAATGACTATTCCATTCGTTCGCTGTTCCGAAGTATTTTACGCTACTAGTCTTACTATACTCTTGTGTATAATTGTGTATCGCAGTGAGGTACTGAGATTTAGATTACAAGAAACGGTTTACATTTTTATTACGAAGTAATATTTTAGGCGAAGGGGAGATGTGTAGCATTGTATACAGTCACATCTGGTGTAGATAATACGTGTACAGAAGTGTAATTTGTGTACAGTAAAATGTAAAGTACAGAACTGTAAATGTATTAGAATAGTTACGTTCTGTGTTTTTTGTGTGTATTTATTAAAGGTACATATTTAAGGTACAGTATAGAAGGATAAATAATATATTACAACTGATTGACTTCCTAACTAATCTACACTAGTAGATCAAATATTTGGTAACTGCTGATATTAATTTATACAAAATTTTAATGTTTACCGATTCAAAAATATGTTAATCCATTATTTCTATCATTCTTATAATATCATCCAAATAGCTCAATTGATTTTAATGAATGTTAACATAGAAATTTACCTTCTGTTGAAATATAAAGGGTTTAAACTTTTTCCACCACTTTTACGCGGTGTAGCGCAGTTCCTAATAAATATACAAGCCTTTAAATATTAAGTCCCTATTTTAGATCTCGATTAAGCTCAAATTAGGTCTTAATGCACCGAATAATGCACCAAATCCATCCATCCATAACAAGATAAACCAATTCTTCATAATAACGTTCAAGAGTCAAAGTTCAGTGCACACTCTTTGCATGTTGGAACTACTTGCAACGAACTGATCCACGACTTGATAAAGTGGTTAAAGTCATAAATTTTAAAATCCAAGTATATCCTACTTGAACTCACCAATACGGCTAGCTCGATAACATCATATTTGTATTCAGTTCTCATGGTATTGGCTAGAAATTCTGTTTTCATACACTTGTGCTATTGCTGAAGAGGAATGGTTAAAGTCGTCTTAACTTATGGTTATCTAAATGTAGGATACAGGTTCCTGGTATTGCTAAGAATTTATTTTTAATTTTATAGTTTAATTATTATTATTTCTTTGTTAGACTTAATTTTAAGAGAGTATACGCGAAAGTAGCCTCTACTTATTGATACTCGTAGTATAGGTTATGCTATAGGATACTATAGGTTAGTATTTTCTCATAACTTAGGAGGCAAAGATCACGTTCACCGCGGTTTCGACTATAAAACATTTAACGTTTAGTGATCTGTCAGTTCATGAGACAAAAGAAATAGTATGAATACGACCAGTAAGCTGCTTACAAACACAATGGCTTAAGTTCCAAACATCTCAGCAATGATTCAACGCCCTTTTGACACTATGATAGTCACCACGTCGCCTGCTGACTGCTTCAACTTGAAAACTGTTAACATTCCCTTAAACATTTAATAGTCCTCTTTGTTTCGGGGAGACGGGATCCTCACACGAAATTTAATCCTTATTCAACCACAATATAGTTTAGTTTACATTGCAGATGACGGTTGTTTTGTTAGCATTCTATTTGAGTTACATGGTTATGACATGGAGTCCTCAATTCTAGAATGTTCGTACAACAATAATTTCTTGTAAAACAGGTATGTACAAATATGTACATTTTGGTACACGATAAAAGTACGTGTAGTTTAATTCGGAGAGATGGACAGATAAGTCGATACCCTCTTGCGTTTGATACATAGAAAGATCACACATACACATATTCGAATCTGGGTTTCTAATCTGGGGGTAATTACCCCCGCGGGGGTAAATCACCTATTTTACGAGGGTAACGACGGAAGTAATTATTAGGATTGTAAAATAAAAATATACAGGAAAAGTTTTTTTGTATTGATAGATTTGATAACATTTTAAAACCATGGTAAAATCCGTTTTTATAAGGCACGGGAGTAACGATATTAAAAAGGTTAGAAACCACAGCTTTCGAGAAAAGATCTTGACAGCAACGCATAATCATTAATAAAAAATACAAAAAACCCTACTGCTTATAATGATGGGGTATTTTCAAAAAATCTGTAACTGATGTCACTCACAATCGAGACGAATTCAATGACATCCCATATGTCAAAATCTGTCAAGCCATTTAGGCTGTAGAGCATGTCAAAAAACTATACATACATACTCTCGAAAACCATAACCCTCCATACGTCGTCGCGTCGGTTAAAAATATGACGTTGACATTTTTCTTTCAGCCAGCTATATCAGCCCAGTCCATATCAATAGCCTATTTGTGTCATAAAGAGTTATGGTCCAAATTCGACCGCAGAACAGGTCGTCTAGTGTAAATAAAAGGTGACTTCTAACATTTTATTCTGTGCACGTGCTAACGTAGACCGAAGCAAGGTTTTGGGTCACGCGCCGAAATCTCTTGAAATTGAATAGAGGCTCGGCATGCGGCAAGGGATCCGATAAACCTACTGACACTGTTTTAATAGTGGTGAAAAATGTCGGTATTGACATCTAGGAAATGGGTATGTAACCCGAGGACCCGTATAGTACCTGTTACGATAACTTGTCATTCAGAGTATTCGATTTCCATCTAGAAATTTCTGTCTCTGTACGGTGTTGTATTTGAAATAAAATCTTCGTGATTTGAAAGTTTATGAAACGAAAGAGAGATAGTAAAAAGAGACGTGCACATAAATTACGTTGGTGAAAATGAAATAGAAAGCATACAGTGTTTCTACGTGGCTACTAGATGGCAGAACGGGAGTTTCTTACTAGCGACATCTGTTATCATGTTAGTAGTACTACATTCTCTAGTGAAAAATACTTTGAGTACAGTGACATCTATTAATAAAACCTATTTTTTTAATGGAATGAGTAAATTGTTTCAAGCTGATAATAGATGACGTTGGTGTTTTGTATTATGTATTATTACAATCGTCTCATATTATCTTGAATCTTGAATATCACGTGTACATTGCACACATTTTTATTTTGTCAATGACTATCACAATACAAAGTCCTTGTGCAAGCCTATGAAAGTTGATTACCGCTTAAAGATGAAAAGTAAAAACCTCATTAGTTTCTGAAATTAATTTTACAGGATGATAAAATAATTCGTGAAAGCCTGTATGTAATATCCATAAGCCTCTTTGTCAATTTCTCATGTATTCACTGCATTTTTGTGGTTCGCGTTGTAAATTATTTCTGGAAACTTGCTTTGTATCGCTTGATAATAACTCGTCATGTCAAAGGATTACTTCAAAATTACGTTGAAGTTAATTTTTGGTAACTATTCTGTATTTTACGTACTTAACTACGATTTCTTCGTAAATGTATGGCGAAAAATTCTCGTGAAAAATCCTATTCACATTTATCTGAAAGACAACTATATTATAATAAAACGAACATTGAAGCAAGTAATTTATTCCACCTACATTTTTCTAAAATACAATTTCCTTTTCTACTTCATTATTAATCTGTGAACTTAAATGTTGAAATATTTCAGTTACGAAATAAAGTATTGTTCGACTTATTGACGTAGTATAACGATGACTGGACGTTGAATATTTAAATATTTCGGCATCGAATACGCCTTCGGTAATATCGTCCGATCGATACGTTCCGATACGGAAATTAGTATGGCAACCTGGTGTCGGTTATAATAAAAATTGGGACCAAAATTGACGTTAATTTGGAAAATTGCTCAAAGATCAAACTAACATAATAAAATCAAACTTCAAGTTTTCATTATACATACAGCTTTTACACTCAAACAAAAGTATCAAACATGCTTGAGAAATAAGGCGTCAATGTTACAAGTATTTTTTTTACATTTTTTATTTTTTATTTTACAATCGCAACACACATAACATAGAAAGTTTTGAACAAAAACTTGCAAAAGTTAACAGTGCGTCAACTCAATTGTGTCGTATATCCTTCGCTTAAGGTATGTGTACGAGTATCATGCACAGTGCCTAAATAGCAAAGTTGTGTTTAAAAATATTCATGTATATACATAAAATATGTAAGCTATAATTCAATTCTGTAAATCCGAGAATTGTGCGCGTGGCTCCAACGCATTAACGCAGCCTTGCTTGCTTTTCAATATTAATCTGTGCTCATACATATTTGTTTTTTGCCTTTGCAATAAAATATGTTTTGTTTACGCTAAAATCTATTTCATGTTTTTTCTCCTGATGTATTATCAATGTTTGTTTTTTGTAAAAAAATATAGAAGTAACATAATTTCGTGATTTTAGTAGGTCGCTTTTACTGAGAAAACAGAGTATGAAAACCATAAAAATGAATTATGTTACCGTATAAACATTTTTTTTTTCAATTTAACTACAATTGTGGACTTATATTATGTACATAATATTTTTTACTTATGTGTTTTTTACTGCGGCTTCTCAGATGAAGAGGATTTTTGTTGCGAAAAAGTGCACAAAAAGTAATTTATAATCTATCATTACACCGTTGAACATAGAGCAATACTCTTAATTCATAATTTTCATTACGACAATAAAAAATTAACCCCTTTTCACGAAAATTGCGTAGACAGAGGAGTATGAAACTTGACACACTTATAGTTTACGTGTAAGTTTAAAGCTTGCAACAATCAGCCGCACGCACGTCTTTAGAAATTTACCCTTAAGATGCTAAGTAGCAACAATGAACTCAACTCATTTCTAAAGTGACTTGAACGCATACGAATGCCTTATTTTAAGGATTTAGTTATACATTATGTTTCTTAAACTAAGATAAAGTACAATAACTATTCATGAAGCTACTAGAATATAAAAAGTAAAATTTTTCGTCACTTTTTAAAATAAATTTAATAATTTATGTTACTTAGTAACTTGCGGTTTCGTAGACAGTAAAGTCAAAACAAATTAATAACTTAATATTCCCTTTCACCAAACAAAAATTCATTTGGATTAATTAATTAAATTAAAATCTATCAATCCTAATATCCGTCTGTTTTTATTGCTAACAACAAACATTTTAAATGGTGGAGTTTCAAATAATTAATTGTCGTGTGTGACGTGTGTTAGAGGCCCGTTACTGCGCATGCGTGGTTCGGAAAGCATGAAGCGGGTTGAATAGGGTGAGAATGTTTGTTGAAAATAGTGAGATATTTCCTGTAAAATTTATTGAAGAGAATTTTAAATTGATGGTGAATTTTATTTGCAAAAAAAGGGTTAGAAAATTTTCGCGATTTAAATATATTTTGGGTGAGATAAAAGTCTATTAAAAATATATGAATCGTATAATTGACGATGATATAAGTTTTAAATCCCACCTATATCGTAAAAATTCGTAATAAAATAAAAAAAAAAACAGAATTACAGGAAAAATAAAATCAAGGAGTTTTCAAAACGAATTTAATTCAGAATCATAATCGTATTGATTCCTTACCACTTGTTTGTCTAAATGGAGACATAAACAAGAGTAACCGTTATAACTTAATTTCAAGAACAAAATATAAGAAAACAAAATTTCGATCCCAAAAACCTAACAAAATTACAAACATGCCAAAAGAAAAATCATACACCCATTATGGTCACCCTAACTACAGCCTCCAGTACCCGAGGAGGTTCATATTGACCTATACGTATTACGAGCACTCTCAGAGCTCTCTTTCACAGTGCGGGAGCGGGACAGAGAACATCGTAGTACAAAACTTTCATACGTGTGAACGGGACGGATATAGAGAGACATACGGCCGGGCCTACACAGTTCAGTGTGGGCACCGTCATCGGACGCGACGCGTCGCCGCGTATCGAATTCAAAAACTGGGTTCTCGTAAACGGAGAATATTGTGGTGTGTTTGGTATCAAATGTGGTGAAAGTACACGGAGTATCGTTAGTGAGTGACTTGTGACTGTGTTGTACAATTTATCAACCTATTCGGAGTCGTTCACGCTATGTAAGTATTCTGACGTTTTGAGAGTAATGCCTGCGAGATTCATAGGCCTATTGAGATGTTTTGGCGATGAGATGGGGTTACGGAATGGGGTTACTGTTATAAATTGTTTATTTACCCTATAAATGTCATTTTCATGCTAGCCTAGTATCGGGAAAGGGAATGTGTATTTTTGTTTCGCGTTATTTTTCTCTCCGCGTTAGAGATTTTTATAAAGCTGAAATTTATGTAGCTAAGCGCTCTGTACCATGTTTTTAAAATTGAAAAATTTTTTATTCTTAAATCCGTTTAGTTGACAGACGTTCTTAACAGTAAGGATTTCTTGAATTTATTTTTTATGTAGAAATTTTAAAATATTTTTATGTGTCACTAAGTAAAAATAACCCAAAGCGGTTTTGTAGGTTATGATTTTAAAATCAGTTATTTTTATTTTTTTAAAAGCTTGACGTCTAAAAGGGTTATTTAACCCGTTGGTTGCATGCATCTTGGTGACTGCAGTAAATATTATACTTTATAGTTATTTAAATTTATACTTATGATGCTCACTCTCTAGGAGTACCTCTATTCAACATTTTTTTTAAGTAATCTACGATTTGCAGCAAGAGGTAGGCGGTAAGAAAATTATGATAATTATGTGTAAATGAACTTAGCACTACACGAGTGCATTTTAAATTGAGTATGTAGATCGCAAATGACTTTGAAATTGCCGTGTAAATTTTCGTCATAACCCTTACCTACTCACTGTCGGGATTGGGTCTCCTCTCACATTAATACGAAAGGATAAGAACATATTTTACCGATATTGCTAAGTGCACCAGAATTTACAAATCTTTGAAAACTCTCAAATGTACTGTTTTGTTTAAAACGTTTTCCTTTTTCAAAGCAGTTGATAAATTCGTTTCCAATATGAAATTGCGATTAGCAATTGCACTTATTCATATTATTTTAAACTTTAAAGCTTTTCTGTGCTTTATAAAAATCATACAAATCTGCTACATTACATCTTTTTCTATCGATTAATAAGTTTACCTCCATATCGGAAAAATATAGTTATTAAATGAATTTTATTACTTGAAAATATCGTGTTCAAATATTTATGTTACGAAGTGTTTATATTCAATAATCTGTATTGTTATCATTTAATTTAACAGCCAAAGTGCCCACGGGGGTTAGAATTGGCTACGTTGAATCGCCGCGTCGGGGTTGAAAGTTCAAATTGTAATTTTATAGATTTTTTATCATCACAATCGTTATTAAGCAACGAATAAAGTTCAGGTTATTTTTAGTTAATAAGTCTTAGTATTTCCGTGGCTATGTTCAAGTTATGCTTCTAAATTTTGATAATAAATGATTCTTTCCCGTCATATCAAGCAAAAAAGACACGTTATCAATAACTTAAGGTTCTCTTCTACTTTTTACACGATCTTATAATATGATCGTAATGATCTATCCTCAAGGATAAGACTATATTTAAAAATGCGAGTGAACTAAAAACTCAATGTAATTAAAAACTAAAACAAACGAAAAAAGAAATAAGAAAGAAAAGAAATAAATTAAATATCCTCATTAGAACATCTTATCTAGTACGCTGGGGGCATTCAACCGCTAAGCTGCCTAATAAATAATTGGACAAAATAACTGGTAGTTTTTGAGTTTATTTAAGAAAAGTCCAGTGATTTTGACAGGTCTTTAGTCAAAGTAACCACGGGTCAATAGTCTCAACAGCAAGCGCGCATAATAAGCAAAAGCTAAACCACCGATTTTCCGATCGAAAACCTGCATTCAATGTATCATTTTCGAAATTAGAAGCAAAGAAATAAATCCAGTGCCCAACACTGAATCACCATAAAATGCGGAATCTCGTCCCCGAATAAAAACTGACCTAGATAACAATCTGGGTTATTTTTTAAATCGTAAAATCAACTGTCCTCTCCGCCGTTGAAATGTTGCTTACAGTCAACTGCTTCATTGTTTGACTACACGGAGCGGACATTATAAATAATTTGTAAGTGTCTAAATGCTGATTTGAAAAAAATATATGACTTTAATTACAACCACAGTTTTAAGCGCTAAAAATTGCAAAATAAACATTCTGTTTGTAATTATTTTTTCTTCGTAAAACAGAAATTGAATTGTGAATAAAAACAAAATCTCAGTACATTCTCAAACGTACAGGTTTAATCACGATGTTTTCCTTCACTTTTCACAAGTACTATAATACGCACAGTCGCACATGACATTTTTTGTAAACTACAGGTGCGTGCCGTGGGATTTGAACCCACGAACTCCCGTTCGAGAGACCAGCGTTCAAACCACTAGGCTATCACTGCTATTTAAGTAATTACAACAGTTAAAACTTGTAAAATTGACAATCAATATAACTTTATCTACAATAGAAGCAAACAAACAGTTGATGTTTTTTATAGTGACCCATTTTAGGGCAACCTCACAAAGCTACCCAATTATGCAAACCGTAACAGCGTAGTCGATACCCAATTTGCAAGCTCGGGTTGGACAAAATAGCATAATGAAAGAACTTAAAATCCCTTAAGATTTTTCTAGAGCTGTAGTAAGCAGCTCCATAATTCCAATTAAAAAAGTATTATTCTAAATAAATTCAGCCATATTAATTGTGTAGCTGTATTTAGAATATAAGTTCGAATTAGTACTAACTTATGATTTTAATTAATAAATCCTAGCATCTCCTATCATTAGATGGTGTTGATATGGAGATACTTCAAGGGTCCAGCTTATCTTTTAGTAGTATGGAAACGTTTTTATCGCAATATTTCTCCGAATTGATGAGAATACAAAATTTTTACGTTGGAAGTAACATATGTGTTACTAAAAGATTGAACAAACTTCAGGAGATAAAATATATTGCAGCTTAAATTCTGCTAGGTCTTCATGTAATTACATAAAATTCTATGCAAAATTCGTAACATTTTTAAAGTCTTTACACTTTAAAGTAAAAATAAAATAATTTAAAAATTATATTTTAAAGTTAATAAAAATTCCCATGTTTCTCACGAAGGACTGCTACGCCGTAGGCGTTCTACGAGTGCTACGCTACGTGCGTCTACGGAAATGCGTAGCTGCTTTGTGAGGCCTTAGGAAAAATGTTCAAGAGCCTGTAATTGCACTGGCTCTGGTACAATTTCAAAGCGGAAAATAACAATTAGTGCTCGACCTGTTTCCGCCCGCTACTAGCGATGCTCTGTTCTTTTTGTTAAAACTACGGACTTGCTGATAGAGATTTTATCTCAACTACAACTTTTTATATTAAAGTAACATGTTTTGTCGTGAAAAGTTCAAATTATTTTTTAAGTTTGTTTTTATGTCACTTAATTCTCTCTGCGAACTAGTCACTACTGTATTTGAGAAATTAAGTTTTGTAGTGGAATATAAAAATATCTACTAGAAGCTATTTAATTACCATGAAAAGTTATAATTCCTTTCAGTTTACATTAAAAATATTTACGTTATATTTTAGATTTTATTTATACTATGGGAAGAATATTTTCATAAATTCCTTAAACTACTGCTAAGTTACCTATTATCTTACTACGTAACAATTTTATCATAATCTCTAATAACTAGTAACAATCAATTTTATAAGTATCTTATATGACCACAAAGTCTTAAAATAATGTTAGATATCATTAATTAACTATCAGCTATCGATATATTAAGTTAAACGTTCACAAAGCGACCTGATTTCGTTAAAGCTGAACCGACATCTGACTCACAAACGCTGTTTAAAATTGATCATTTAAATGCCTGTTTAATTAATCATGCAATTAATCAATCGGCCTGTTTGCATAGCTTTTGTACGTGTTATAGTAGTGCATAATGAATGAAATATATTTGCCTTAGCCAAGGTGAGTATTTACTAATTGCAATGGCCGATATGCAGATACTTTTTTTGTATTCATTAATTTAATTAATTATTAAGTGAAAGAGTTTCTTTACGTATAAGTATTCTTACTAATGATTACTAATATTTATCAATTCATAATTCCCATTTTCAATTTAAATTGATTTGCCAAATACACAATTATACGTACCTATAGATGTCAAACTAGTTATCAGCCATGTCAATAGATGGCGCTAGTAATATAATTTCTGAAACACGGTGTTGAGATTTCTCGGGGATTGTATAACCAAACCCCTTGCTACATTGCCAATAATTTTACAACACTTTAGGAGTGTTGTACATGCCACTTCTGAGATAATATTTTTGAATTGGTACTCTTTCTAGTACCATAACAAAACTAGTTCTTTATGAATTTACAATCGCTAATGAAAAAAAAGTCTTTATCTTAATATTTTTTATTGGTGGAATTTCGTTATAAGTTGTAATGGTTTTAGAAATTATTATCGAACTATCACTAGCCAACTATAATATTAAATATCTTGAAATGTAAATTGTAGGGGTTCTATGATATTTAATGCACTGTAATATCTTTACTATTTAATTTTTGTTTTAAAAATGTTTAGCTTCATTCCCTCTTGTACTTCAAAAATTCATCTCAAATTTTAGTTTTCATGGATGCATAGTACAAAATTATTTCTTCGTTAATAATTTCAGTAAGGATGTATGTCATGTTTTGCTAATATTATAATAGTAATACAATGTTAAAAGTAGATTACATAATAAGTTGAGTTCTTCATTTTTCTTGTATACGTCGTATATTTACTTTCGTCAAAGGGACTAACTTAAAGTGTAAAGGAAACTTCGTAAAGGAACTACTTAAATTGATATTTACCTGAATGCCCTCTGGTGTTGGATCGCGGAACACGTTCAAAGAAGATCTTATTCCTTTCCTTTCTTTTATTGTATTTATAAATAACCACGCTACTAAGGAAATATTATTTCGGGGTGAGCGCCTCAAAAAATATAATATTTGAATACATGAATTTTGACGACCCCGTAGCCTAGTTGGTAGTGACCCTGCCTGCAAAGAGAGGAGTCCTGGGTTCGATTTCCGGCTGGGACATATATTTATGTGACAGATAAATGTTTGTTCTCGGGTCATGGTGTTAGTGATGTGTTATTTGTGTTGTCCATGCTACCCGCGACACAGGGAATCTTAGCGGGGACGGGGGTATGAGTGTTTCAGCGTTTATTATAAAAAAAATTCACTGTAATATCTCAGAATGTTACATGAAGTAATTTTTTCTTAATATTTTGATAATGTTGATGAGCTATTAGTTCCTAGCACGAAATAAATGATTTGAATTTGAATCATTCACTCACTTAAACAGCCAAAGGAGTGATAATATACATGTATAACAATATAGTTAGTACGAGTAAGAGAAATGGCTAAAACAATGTCATTCGTATTTTTCGACCGTTGGCAAGAGCACTTTATACATCTCAGTATTTTGTCAGGGCGTTTTTATTAGAGGAACAACGCTTGTGGCTACGTCTGGGAGGATTTCTTTCACTATTACATCGCTTGTTTTTAGAGCCCCTAGAGCCTTAGGGATTTGTAGTGGAACTAATAATTTCTTGGCATATTGTTATTTATTAAATTTTAGATAAAATAATTAATTGTCTTCACTCATGTATAAGAAATTCTATTTGGTTTAGACAGTAAAACCAGTTAGTATTTATCATGTGTACCTTAATGGCTACGTTCTGAATAGTTCTTGAGTTGTTTGAGATTGTGATATCCTATTTGCCTTGTATGGTTCCAGCAATTTAAAGGAGTACCCAGCAAGTATGTAAATATGTATGTAAATGTTTATAAAGACTATGATACTCAATTATCGTCAGAGTTACAACAAAAAAGGTGACCATAAGTGAGCATTTCGTGAGCAAATATTTGCTTATTTTCTACTTAATTAAAATAATGTTTCGTTCATTTAGAAATACCTTACGCTATGTAGAAAAACTTTTAGCCGTATAAATATAATTATTTGCCCCGAAGTAATTTTCTTAATAACGAACCTCGTGGAGAGTTTTACCCAAATTCATTATATAAAATCACATCATTTTCCAAGGGTACATGTTTGTTATGAGGAAAATAGGCTCTATTTTTTAAGTAGTAAAGTATAAAGTAAATGTTTTTGTTGTTCATTTCCAAGTTTGTTTTATTGTCGTGATGGGGAGGCACATGTTAACATTACAGTTAATGAAATAGATGTAATTTTTATTTTAAAATTAACGGCTTGGACTGATCCTACTGATTAATATAAATGAATGAGATTCAACCCATATATTTTTTCCATAATTTTTTGCATATACGTAAGAATATTTATGACACCGAGCGGGTCTAGTTATGTAAGACATTTCTTTCCGATCGTATAATCACATAGACTTCATGTTTGAAATGACAGATTCTACTGTATGCATCTCTCTCAAACTCTGATTTTATTTAAGTGTATAATAGAGACTAAAGAATAAACCAGTTACGTCTTTTAGTCCCTATTGTAATACATAGATTACTGAGTCACTTTAGAAAATCTCTCAGTTGGCGAAAATGAATGGCAAAAACTCGAATTAGTTCACGAACTAATAAATAGGTACAGAGTTTGTATCAAAACACTTAAAAAGTATGACTTAGCGGCTTGTGAATGTCGGGTCGTCATTTCAAATAAACTTTCTTTGTTCTTCTGTCCAGCTTAAGTTGTCTACGTCGCGAGCTACTTTAGAACTATTCATTTTCTTTGGATTACGTTCTTAATTACGAAACTAAAATCCCTAGCTGTTTATTTTGACAGGATTTTTTCTTTGATTATCTAGATTGTTACAATGGCTTTGTATAATAACTTGGTGTATTTGACATTGAATTTGATTAAAATTTGTTTTTGAATTATTACCAACTATTCCCTAGCAGACATTGTTGTACTGTAAATATAAATAATATTTTTTGTAACAAAGTTATGAAATTTAAATTGTTCGAATTTTTGCTGAATTTTCTTTCACACAAACCTTGTATTTGCTAATTAAACTATAAAAAATTCAAAAATATTTAAATATATTATATAAATTAATACTCAGTCATTACTGAACAAACACTACTGCTAAAATGTGTAGGGCAGGGGATATAAATTATGTCGCCTGTCTTTACTCACAATCCAGTCAAATCCAATAACACCTCAATTATAATCCGTCAGGCCATTTAAGCTATAGAACGTACCAAATAACTGTAACACATGCATGCGGAAAGGATTACTCGCCTTCTGTGACAGTCGGGTAATTACACAAGTATGTAACACTCGAGTAGGTAGCACGTCGAACACACATTCCTGCAAGCCAGCTATGTGGCCGATGCATTCTAAGAAGCTGTCTCTCCTTGGTATGCACATGACTTGCTCGGGAGCTGCATTGCGTATTTTACAGGATCAATATATTTGCATGTATATATTATGTATATTAATAAAAACTATGTCCGAAGTTAACTTGATATAGCTTAAAATCTGCTTGAAATACTATTTTTTGGTAAGGATTAATTTAAATATAAAAAATGTTATGTTTTTGGAAAAATTCCGTAGATCATTTTGTGCATTATGTGCCAATAATTTACGCGTATTAACGCATTAAGTATTGAAATGAAAACCGCAAAAAATGCATATGGAATGAAAAATCAAACAGAACCACAATTAAGCATGACCAAACCGTTTGAGTCAACCACATCGATTTCAATTAATTTTAATCGATATGTCGTTCAAACATTCGTTAAATGCCATACCCGATATTTTCAAAGGGTTAAAATTTCCCTAGCTGGCAGCAATAAATAATTTTCCAATCGAAAATTAATTCCACCGCGTAATTCAGACTAACAAGCAAAACGCGTCGGGAATCTAACCCGCCCACCGCGGCCCTGAAACGGGAGAAATGTCTAATTGGGTCAGATAGACCCTTTGTTAACCTTTGCCCCAAAGTGAGCACAATAGTCCGGGACGTCAGATCTATAGTAATTTTAAGCATAGAACGCTCCATCAGACTCCAAACGGATCACTATTGACACTTGGCAAATCTATTTCTCATTCAAACTTGTGATTTATTCAATTTAAAGCTGACGTGTCAAATTACGTCCGGTTGTAGCGGAGATTGGACACGATTGGCGGCTTTTGAGGTCTTATCGGCCCCAAATTTCAGACGGCGCTATTATGAAGGGCTCCGATTCAGATAACTGGATATCAAGAAAGTTTCGTTTGAAAAGGCTTAAGACTTGAGTATTTCTAATAATTCTTATCGACTCGGGAATTTACTTTGGATGTCTCTGATAGCTTTGGATTTAGAACTGTTGAATGTTTAGAGAACATTCTATTATTTCTGTAACTACTTTTAATAATATATCTGTTATTAGGTATCTACTGATTGATACAAACTTGCTTACGCAAAGCCATCTACATGCGGCCCATATGGTGTAATGGCTACCTCGTCAGGCCGCTGCTCAATAGGTCCCGTGTTCGATTCCCAGCGAAACGAATGGATTTAATTCCTGTTATCAATCTGAATGTGTGTAGAGATGTGTCCTTTGTCTGTGTATTGCTAATGGCACGCACCATAGGAATTCTAAATTGGAGCTAAAAGTTTACATTATTGTATTTCTTTCCAATCATACAAAAAAAACATTCCTATACACAAATATAACTTCAACCAGCATTAGATAACAATTTTCATTTAAGTGGAAGTGAAATGGATAAAAATATCCATTCGTTATTGATATTAACATTACAATTTCGTAACAAAACGTGTTCTACCGCGTAAGGGACATTAAAATCACATTTAGTATGAATTCACTTATGGAATTATGTATGAAAAATGTTACTTCCAATAACACTGTCGAAAAACTAGACTTTTCTAGGAAATTACTCAGTTTGTAGTAACAAACTTCTAATTACTGTAAAGGTGTGTCTATATAGCACGTTGTATTTGTAATACTTAGATTTTGCCCTTGCGGTGATTAACTTAAGAATACATATTATCATGTCGCATTATAAGTTACACAGTGTCTACCTTCATCCATCCAACAACTATTAAAATATCTTCTATGCCATTCCCAATTTTCACCACTCTATTCATATCAGTGTTTTTTTAATCAAACGGATGCTAAGCGCTAAGCGGAAGCTAACTAATCGTATTTCCTCCCAGTAACAACCCAACGATAACTATATCCTTGAATCCTTCAACTAGGAAATGAACAATAGCCGCTAATAGGCATGGATTTAGTAAAGCAAAGCACGCATGTCGTTATCACGCACGATACGACACACTGCCCGATAAAGAATGTAATTTACATGAGCTAAATACACGCATTTGTCTCTTTTTAGGGTACTGTGGGTGCAATGAACCCTGACACTACGTAATGGTGAATTCACATTTATAATTATTAAGGAACAGAATCTTGAAATCAATCAATATTTAATAACAAAAACTTAATTATTACATTCTTAATATTATTTTTACCAAGTAATAATTAGTTAAATCGATTGATAAAATTAATTTATTTCACGTCAAAAGGAAATTAATCCAGTGTTTTGGAGATAAATAAGTACTTTCGTTTGCACGAACTGAAAAAAATCTTATTCTAAATGCACACAGAAAATTTGTTCTGTTGTAGATTGTAATCCTCAAGTAATTGAATAAATTGCACTAAAATAAATTTATAATATTATTTTAGTTTTAAAAATATTTGGTACATTTCATTACATTATAAGAACAAGAAAATAACAAATAAAATATACGAAAATGATTTATATGTAATTGGAGTAATTTGCATTAACGGAAATGGGGTGTCCAAACTAAGTTAAGGGTCTATTTTGGCACACCACCTTAACAATCACAGCATAAAATACATTTGTACATAAGAAGCGACACTAGGAAATCGTAAAGATGTCACGAAAGGAAATCGAAGCAACGGCCATAAAAAATAACTAGAACACAGCAAACATGACACAAAAACACATCCTACTTACGAGGATGATATGACTATACGACATTAATTTGTACATGCGGTAGTTTTCTTACTAGAGCCTAGTATTACTGACTTCAGTTTTAGCCGTACGATGCCTGCTTTAAATTGTCGCAATCTTATACTTGCAAACCAATATGAAGTTGATGCATTTAAAATAGTAAAGAAAAGTGACTCAAGTATTGTTGATATTGATGTAAAAGGAGTAAGAAATTCCAAAGACGTCAGAAACAAGAGTCTCTCAAAGAAGATGCCAAAGAAACTGTCGTTAAAATAAATGGAACGTAATTGTTTAATGTAATGAGTTATGTTCGGATTGTGATCACAGAGTTGCTCAAAGTAATATTAGTGACTAAAAATTAAGTTCTCATGGTAAAACCGAAAATCATAAACCCTCTCAAGCAAGATTATAAAAGTTTCCATACATGATTTTGTTTATCACTTACCAGCGTAAAGTTTCGGGTAAAGTATTCGATATATTGTAGCAATTTTTTGACTTCCAATATATAACTTTCATTTTAGATCAACGAGCCTTGCCTTTTAATCGCTCCGATGTTTGTGTACAAAGGTTCTAATCTAGAACATGAATCTGGCTGTACGCCGGAAATTTGAAGCCGAGGGCCGATATAGGGCATAAACAAATATTGAGAATGTTGGGGCCGTTCCTATTATTACTATTTTTATTTATGTTTCTGTTGTGAAACCAGTATCTATGGGATTTTTATACCCCTCGATCTTATGAGATGGAGCATTTTATATAGTATCATTTTTATTATTTTGCAAAGGATTGCAAAAGACTTTCGTATTTTCTTTTTATACTTCGACCCCTTCTATACTAGTTATCGTAAGTCACAAAATTTCATTTGTTATAGCTTAATTTATTATGTTGAGACAATTTTTGACTCTATGTTATTTCTTTAGATGAGACATTTTTATAATCCCTTTCTATGTTTTCACGCACCGTCAACTTAATTTTATTCCTTTAAGTTTTTTAATTATTCTTCATTTTCGTCAAACTGTCACCGTTGGCGTAGTACATGTAATAATTTCTGAATATCTTTACTTTTGAAATACTTTCAACTTTCAGTCTCAAGTTGTCACGATCCAATCATCCTTTGGAATGTTTCCAAACATTGTAATATAGATTCCAATACACCAATTGAATATACAATTCCAGTACACAACTTTGCAGTCCCACTTAAATAGTTTAAAACTTAACCTCTTTAGCTTGAATGTAATAAGTTTTCATGAATTCTGTATTTAAACCATTACTTCGGCCTACTTATGATCATAGCCACAATGACGTGACCAAATATCTATTGAAGTTAAGGTTTTTGTTATTATTGTCTCAGCATTTTTATTAAATTTTAAGGTACGTACTATTACACTGGGTGTAGACATTGAATTCCACACCAAAGAAGTACGAGTGGGGGACTTTTATGTACACGACTGTATGTCTTAAACCACAGAAGATACAGAACAGAAAAGAAATATCACATAAGTAACCCTTTCTAGAAGATTAAACCTAGAAACCTTTAAATTGAAGCAAAACTCTGCATCAAAATTCGTACAATCGTTTTGAAGGCTATTAGTGTCATAAGCAATTGCAAACCAAATGTATGTAAAGAAGACATACGTATAAAGACCTAATAGATTGAAATCCATCCTCATTCCTTATAAAAGTGAGAACATTTGTTTGGTCAGCGAAGCGAATGTGGGTACATTTCGTACCCACAGACCCTGCAATAGATCCCTTGAAATCCAAACGTGATAAAGTAAAGGTCATGTAGATACGTAATCCAAATCCAGTTATTTAGGCAAAATAGTAGCGAACGGTAAATTCGATACTATAAATATTCAATACGCTACCCACGATTTCGGGGTTCTGATAAAAACTGAACTAGTTGGAAAACGTCCAGTTGTACACGTAATGAAACGACTGGAAGTTTAAAGATAGCTGTTTAAATTTCATAGAGAACGTTTTTGCTTATTATTGACTAGAATATTGATTTAGGAAAAGTAAATAATTGCGACGATGCGGTCTCCAGATTTTAAATCCATGATATCTTTGGAAATTTTGAACTGTCTAAGTTTTTGCCCACGTTTGCAATACAAGCGCATAAAAGTTTGTTGTAAGAAAATTACTTAAATTTTCGGCTTTTTATAAATAGTCCTCTTAGATTACTTTGTTTATGAATGAAAATAGCATTTAAATCCCGCATCATTTTTAAAACTACCGAAAGTTAAACTGACTCTTCGCGTAATAATTCCTCTTTACATAGGTATAAGGATAGATTTATTACTTTTATTGCTCAGTCAGCGTGACATGATTTTATTACGTGACGTGACAAAACGTGACGCGTGACAAGATCGTGACACGTGACATAATTATTAGAGTGATTGAATTACAGCCCGGACGCGTAACGATTTTATCAATAACTGCCGCATGTAATTTGTGTACGTTATCAGTTGTATAAATCTTGTAATGCATCAGCAAGTAAAATCTGTGATTATTTAATAGGAACTTGCAAATGGATATGCATTATGTGGCGTTCCCATGGTTATCTTAATTATAAAAACACATTCCGCAGTCACGTCTACAGTCTCAACTCCTCCTAAGCGGCTTAACCAATTTCAATTAAAAATTCTGAGGTATTTATGAAGGTACCGTGTGTGGTTTCAAGCCACAGTTGGACCCAACAGATGTCTCTGATGTCGAGATATTACAACAACCTAGCCAAACTGTTAGTTATTGGAACGCCGCCATAGCAAAAGTTGTCCTATATGATGAGCACTTCCTAAAGGTATAATAAAATTGTAAGTCAGAAGTAAATAATATGCAAATCTAAGAGAAACCAAACTATATGTGGTAGAACTACGTCTGCCCGGTATACTTGCGGACACTAGAACTCACCCACACTATATTTTTAGGACATTTAGGTTAATATTAAATTTCTTTTTCAGGCATAGAAATACATTATATCCAGGAGCATTCACTGTCACTTAAAACAAGTCACCCTTAACAAGTTTTAAATTCCTAAAACAGAAAACTAGTTGACACAATGACTTATATTTTTGTACGAATCTGAAAACATATTATGACGTCATACGTTTTGAAAACCTTTTGATTTTGATTGTCTCCTTAATTTTATGGTTGATTGAATCGAAATCAGTATCGGCTATATTGCAGCAATATTAACTTCAATATACGTGAAACAGTAAATGATATTACAAGTTACAAGAAAGAGATTGTAAGTTTCAATATTGCTCTAAGATTCCCGCACTCGCGGTTGAGCGACTCCGTCAAAGATTTCAGCGACAATACAAAGAAATATATGAAAGAAAACTAATACGGTTCTATCCAACCGAAAGTAATGATACATTTTTCCTGAATTGATACTTGATACTTTCTCGACGTTTAGGATTACGCTACACTGAATACGAGGTGAGATTAAATTGAGATTGAAAGTTTCTCTTAGATTCAAACTCTGAACTCTAAATGATAAGCCACTTGAAGATGAAGTCACATGGAAATATCAAATGAACATAATTTTTTATCAAAGTATATTTTCAACGTTAGCGTGAGCAGAGTAAATGAAATTGATCTTTGTACCCTTCTTCGCCATGTAAACTTTAACTATGTCAAATCTCAAACTTTTACGTGCCTGCATAATTCTAAAGGCGAACTAAAATTTAAACTCAATATGTGTAAATATAGATATTAAAGTGTCAAGAACAATACAGTTTAAAACTGATTAAGGTTTTCCCAAACCTTCCAATTACAACAGTACCTAAAAAGGATAGATTGGGTAATTAAATGAGAGTTCATCAGTACTGAAACAGACTATTCTATTTATAATCTCATTTATCATACCATTCTACAAAAGATAAATTTGAATTAATCTACTACTAGTACAAATATGGTCTTCGAAACCACTACTACAAATAATTATTTCGATGTAGACAGAACTTTACGTAAAGGTATTAAAGCTCCTTTTAAAAGGTATCATTTTATTATAATGTATCTTAATATTTCTCGTTGGAGGATCATCAATCATATTACATCGCATTTATGTCTCGTTAGAGACGACAATTTAAGTGTCTATTTTGTATGTTTTCCTGTACGAACTCCAAATGTCATAAAGTAGCTTCATAACAAATGAGTATATTAATCAGAAAAAGATTAATATTTTGTGTGGGTGATACTCATGGGGAATAATGATGCTTATTTTCTGGTCTACTGCAAAGCTTCATATAGTTAAGTTAAGTTAGAGTCTACAGATGTATGTATGTCTCAAAATGGGTGATAAGGGG
>LGAG01000082.1:1202689-1224207 GCA_001278395.1 Lerema accius
CGTTCTTAGTGCTCCCCTACACTCTAAAAGGAACCCCTGTGCCAAGTTTTATGCTTCTAGGTCTTCCCGTTTAGGCTGTAGCGTGTCTGTCAGTCAATCAACATTTTTGTTAAGTATGACAAGCAAATATATCAGCTCAATTTATATTATTCTTTTAAATTATAGCTTCTAAAACAAATTCTAGTGTTTGTTCTCTAACGTTAAATAATTGCAAAAGGATATTTGCTTATTCCAAAACTCTGTGCCGAAAGCAAACGCTAAAACCTGCAAAAGAATTTTACGCTCCAATTAACATTTCCTAATACACTCACGTCACGTACAAATGGTTTATTTATAGCTGAATGTTGTATTAAGTGCGAGTATTTTCGTTAAAGCTTATTTTCACTTACCTGCTTCACGTATTTCGGTGCTCGTACATGTAAGTTATTAATCATTTTCTCTTTCATAAGCTTATGATGGTAAAGAACTCTATTTTGCACATAAATTGTTAATCTCTTTACTTTGAAGTATATCAGAAAGGGCACTATCTCATCGCTTGAGGGTAGATGTAATTTATAAGTAGGATTTAATTTAAATAAAAATTTATAATTAATAAAAATAAGTTGTATTTTCTTGTACTAAAATATTATGTAAGAATACTTTGTATTGAGAAAAATTATCTGTGAACTTTCGCAACAAAAAAAATAAGTCATTATTTGTAGCTGATTATAGCAATGTCTACTTATAATAATATCAACTGGTTTGTAAAAAAAAATACAACGCTGAGCTAAATTTAAAATCATAATACTTTTTGTATCACAATCCCAAAATGATTTGCAAGCCTACGCTTTACAAAAGCGACAATTATTTTTAATCCCGTAATAATCCTAATTTCAACCACAGCCCGGCCGTGTTCACGTTTAATGGATTCCCCGGATCACGTGACGACATCAAAATGCCGTGAGTCACGATATTTAACAATACTTTTCACAACGAACAAGGACGGAAAATTGTTTTTATAAATGTAATCGGCACTGTAGTGTGTAACGAGCTTAGAATTCCAACGGTGACTAATTGCTTTGCGAATTAAGCAAACTTAATTTCCGTTGAATGCACTGTTTTTGCGGCACGTAAAAGAACTTTAAATAAGAGAAAAGCCAGAAAATGCTTAGACTTATAAATTTGGTTTGGTTTACTAAAATCTTGTTTAAAAATAACAAATGTCATAAAATTGAATGCAATGCGAGAAATTAAATAAAGCTAAACCAAACTTCTTTTTGTTCTTCTCTTTGCTGTTGAAACATTTTAAATCCTTTTCAGATAAAGCCTTTAAATCTTTATCTGTGAACAGTTCCATTAAAAGAATAGCAATGTAAGTTATACATACAGACAAACGAAGCTATGGTATACAAAATTTTCTTTTGATCATTGTCGCTGTTGTCCCGAGTACGCCCCAAACGGAACTTACCAAGATTGTAATTAAACTTTGAACTTGCGAAGTGCGGCCAATGAAACTACTGTTGAAGTAAGTACCAAAGATAAACGATGAACGTGTTGCAGCCAGTCAGCTAAATAACTTCGTAGTATCCGAAGACACTATTAATTTAAACTTTCCTGGAATTTGACGCTAGGCAAAATAACGCTACTGATAGCACTTAACCCTATAATTCCCTATATTGTTGGTGACATGGATAACATAAATAAACGATAGATACACATTAAAATTTCACTCCACTGAATATCAAATCCAGGATGTTGAAAGACAATCTGGCCGGCAATCAAAAGTTCTTAACATAACTCTGTTAGAATATTTTCTGGATTTACATTTCTATATCCTTTGAAGCTGAAGACGATTACGACAAAGACTATCATATTTCCAAAGTATAATCTCGGGACGCACTGACAACACTGAAAAACTCACAAACTATACAAATGCTTAAATAACGGCTTATTTTGGAGTCATTTGGCACTAACACTACCGACATTGAATCAGGCTCAAAAGACAAAAAATGTACAGGCCAATTACTATTTGTGTCCGTCTATATATTATGTCAAAATCGTCACTATTTCAAGAGGACTTATTAGTAATAAGTGTTTCGTTTCAAGCTCTTCTTCGGACAAGATATCAAATTTCAAGGACTAAAGTCACATTTCACTAGCAACCCAAACAGTTTGCTAGGTCTCTATTAATGTTAGCGTCTAGTTACTCAGATTCTAGTCACAACTCACTTTAATACATAAAGCCATCTTTGATCAATATTGTTCTGTTGCCTTATTTTGTTTATTATAGCATAAACAATAGTGGTGGATTGAAGAGTTTGTTTCATTAATGAAAGGATTTTAACTTCGAATTATGACGCTTTAAGTTTCCAAAATTAGTAAAAAGGTACCAGATTAGATACCTATAGTCTAGTCATGACTGTAGAGAAATTTTAGGTAACACTAACAGTTAGAAATTGGGCAGTAAGGACGCATACTCCCTTGAGTTTTATGTTGATTAAAGCAAAAAGCTCCATATCAATTTACCGACCAACTTCAAGTGGATACTCAAGTCTGCTATGTCCAGAGAATTCCTATTACGTAAACGCAATTAGAATGAAGTCCTTTATTTTCCATATGTTAAAAAGGCGGAGTAACGTTATCCCGTCTTATTGGCTCTTCTCCAAAACAGATATCGAATTTCTTGCCCTTCGTTACAATAAAAAAGTTTCGATGGCAGATAAGAGGAATTTCTTTCTTGCCTTATAAACGTTCGTTCGATTTATCGCTGGAATTCCACGGATTCGGGTACCATTCCTTTTTTTGGATTTTTTATCTCCGTCAATTGAAGACATGACTGATGGGTGACGATTGAATTCATTATTCATTTAATCTACGTAAGTTACAGAGAATATATAAACTATTACTTACCAAAAGCTTCATTAATATTGAGTCTTAGTGATTTAGAGTACAGTATTCATTACTAAAGTTTCAATGTCTATCAACTTACCACAACTACACGTAAATGCCTTTCAGTAAATTAATTTCTTCTCCATGAGTTTTGTAACCTATCTCTCTTATGTAATCAACATCAGATTAATAAATGGATTTACTGCTTTCTTCACGATCAATAATGCTGATTACCACGTAGCTATCTCTGATTATTTTAGATTTGCATGGGTAGTCATTACCATTTACCATAACACTTTATCATCTGTTTAATTGATAAGTATTTCTATAAATATGATATGTTCTAAAAGATTGAGTCAAAAAATTGAAGTAAAAATCTCTTATTACGATTATAAGGGACACAGTAGCTATACCTATTTGGCCCAAGAACAGTTTTTAAGAACATGACATCATCATGATAAGAAGAAAAGTATACAAAACGTAATTTTAAATCCTTAATGCCGCATGCAAACTTTTTCACAACCCAAAGAAATTATGAACAAGCTTGAGGAAATGTGGATTCAGTTTTTGCCACTTAGTTACGTAGTTCTAAAAACAATTTAAATTTTGCTCCCCCATTACCGTCACATCAAGTTTTTGCGCATCAGCCGCCATTGCCAAATCAGCAATTGATTGAGCGTCTAATGAAACTTGCCGATTATTACATAGATCTACTCTGTCTAGGGTTAGAGAAAATGGTTTTCATGCTTTCGAGATGGGATTAGAAGATCTATTGCTGTCCGATGTTAATCCTTCGTAATCTCAGTATGTAATTCGATATTGTTGGATTGAGGCTAAACAATGTAGGTATGTTAATATGTACCTAAACTATTCATGACCTATCTAAGTAGGGTTGCGTGTGTATAACTTATTCATACATACGAATTACGAATGTTTATAACGATTATTCCTGAAAAGCAATTAGTTAATGAATTTACGGTATTATTTTCTTGTATCATGCAACAGTTATTAATACTGTTTTTAGGACAGTAATATTCACTTTGAATGTAGTAGTTGGTTTATGCAAGAAAAGAACTAATTAAAAATTGATAATGTTCCTAATTTAAATAAGGGAAAAGAATTAAAGATTAAAGACCTTTTGAATTAAATAAGCAACAATAATTTGTTTTACGTTGCATTTTTCGTCTATTAAAAATGTTTCAACTTTGGATTTTTCTTTCATGTTACACAGTACTTAAAAAAACACCTAGCTTTTACAGAAACTGCTGACTAAAGGAAAAACAACGTACACTTGTCTACAACTTCTCTATCGACAGGCAGTCGACTTCAGCCACTGCCAAATCGCTGACAAGCCAACAAGCTATCTAGGTTAACAGTACAGCGGCTTAGATCGAAGAGAATTACGAAGTCAGCTCCTGAATTCCTAATTTCCTATCATTATTGCTTAGACTATTCACATGTGCGACACGATAAACTGACGCAAGCAGAAGTGTGAAATGTCGTTGCGTCATTTTGACACGTCCATACGATTGTACTTCACAAAGTAATTGTGCGTTTGTCGTCTCTTACACGTGTAGGTAAGTAAGGCTTTAGGCTTCGGCGAATTAATGAATAATTAGAGCACATATACACTGGGTTCTGAGTTAATGTTTTCAGGATTTAGGTTACTGGTGTTGATAAAAATTCATAAGCATTTTTGTTCTAAATGCGAATATAAAAATCGTAGGTAACTGATTACGCTTGTATATCAGATCAGGGCAGACCTATTATAAAAACGATAACCCTACATGCCTACAATAAAAAGACAATGCACTTAAACGTCTTACAACCGGCTATTTACTACTGCACTTAAAGCATTTAAAAAAAATATTTGATCTAAAACTTCCTAAGGATTAGCTAACCAAGTGATTAAAATTACAACACCAAATGCGTTTATTACTTTATGATAATCACTGTTTTGACTACGTCCTCACATCATTTGTTAGTAACGGAAACTAATAGGAACTTAAAAATTATAAATAAGCGTTTATATTTCTGTCTTAATTTACAAGCAAAATATTTTTAAGCTTTTCTTAGACACTAACCTTTCCAACGGACCTTTGCAGTTACTAGTTAAGACCTCTAGGAAGTCGCCAGTAAGTTCTAACTTTTATTAGCGTACGATGTCGGATCGGATAATGTGCAAACGCTTTAAGTACAAACTTTTAGAAACTAAATTACCCGGAGAACTAATTTATCGAGCGGAGAATAAGAGCAAACAACTTTAAAGCTTACAGAAATTTTATTAGATTTCATTGTAGATTGGAAATATACCTACCTTATTTCCTAGAAAACAAAAATTACCTAGAAAACACGTTTAACGTGGAAATTTCGTAAAGAATATTACAAGCAATTGAATTACTAACATTGGCACTTATATTAACTTACAATAAAAGTTCTTTTCGCTTAGTCATTTCAGTAATTTATTATATTCCAAAAAATAATATTTTTCTCATGTAATATTAGGGATTGAACGCTATCTGTATAATTTATATTTTTATTATATTTATTTTAACAGAATTAAACGAAACAAACGTATGTTTGTTAAAACGTATTTTTAAAATGTAAAAAAAAAATTGTCAATCAGTTACATCTAAAAAACACAAAGAATTTCAAAGCAAAATACGTTTAAAAATCGCCTTCGCCCTGATACATTTATTATGGATTTGTGGGAGTTAGCACCTGCTTCGAAGTAAGTTTGTTCCGAAAAAGCGTCTGAATTTGTTGTTTGTTGTTACGACCGTTTTTCAGATAAATTTAGCCATAAATTAGCTGCCGCCGGGTCGGAGGTGGTTTTTCATTCAAAATTGCCGCGCTCGACTTTGGGGAGAGGGCGAATGGTGCCGATATACATAGCCCTACCACACATTCTCATTTACGAAAATAAATGTTTACTAAACATCTTAATGTCATAATTAATTTTAGTCTTTATAATTTCTTTTTGTTTAACGTACTAGTTTATTGTTTCATAAAATAAAATAAATTAAAATAAAATATTTTACGAGTAAATCTGGGAATTAGAAGTTTGTGTTTGAACGCCTTATGTCAAATAATGCGATGCAATAATTGGAATAAAATGGGGAAAATGTTAACGTTTGTTTAAGTAAAAAATTTTAACACCACGATGCATAACCACCTTTAGCTATTATAATAAGTTGCACCACAAACTATAAACTGACTATAAAAATACACCGTAGCCAACCATCTACCGAAGAGGTTTTCGCTCTTAAACAGCATTATTGGGTAAGTGGCCTCACGACGAATGGTCGTAAAGTGTCGCTGTTGCTACGTGCTGGGCCTTTATACCATCTAATCCCTCTCCTCTCATTGCGATATGAGTCACAACCCTCATAGGGACACTAACAATATTACCACTATAGTAGTTAAGTAGTAGTATTACAGTTTCGTCTTGATGTCCTTTGGGGACTTCGGTAAAAGGAAACCTTTTCCTTTCATCACTTTCTGAAGCATTTTATACTCGTATGTTTACCTCAAGTTGGTTTTTGTACTTACTTGATCCAATATGAATTGTGGGGACATTGGAACTTGATCTATTGTATTAATACGTTAAAACTAACGTGTAAGTTTGACAGTTGATATGGTAAAAGTTTAAATGATCAAGAAGTGCAGAATAATTAATTTTGTTTAAGAAATATGTAAGCAAAATATCAAGTCACAAATACTATTACTTTTGTTTTGAAGTAAATGTTACATCACTACAAAGGAGACCCGCCATTTTACTATAGGAAGATTTACTGTATAATCTGGTACCACTTTGGCGGATAAATTATAAATAAACAGCACGCAGTATTCAAATTGAGAGCCTCTTAATTAATTCACTTTGATTTTGACCATGTAGCGGGTCCCTTAGAGTACTTTAATATTATTATCTAACTCTCTACTCCTTATAAGGGCTTTATTAAAATTACAGTATACTACAGTTCTATAGACATAATTGAAGTAAGTGGTAGATGAATGCATGACTTAAAACAGAACGTTAGACTGTCCCTATTTCACAGTATAACGAATATTTCGCTGAAGCGGGAAATTGGAAAGGTAACACGTATAGAACCTTTACGTTTTGCTCGAAAATATACTTTCATATATTACATAACTTACCTATGAAGACCAGGAAGGAAGGCCTGCCCTTTATCTCTAGAAAGACATAGATCTCACCAAGTTTTGACATCAATAAGTCTTTAAATTAGCTACCATAAGGGGGCAATGGAGGAGGAGGCACCGCTAATTTTAAGGTTATTTTATGACATAAATTGAGAAATAAAAATATTTAAGAAAAAGTAACGTCTCATATAAACGTATTCCCGTACACACAGCCGTGTCCATAACACAGTCATGTAATACACAGTTATTTTTATAACAATATGTTTGCCAGTATTAGTAATACCATTAACTATGAGCAGTGAAGGGAAAAAATACGAGACTATAGTTAGAAGATAACTAGTAATTTAGGGTATCACAAGCAAGTATTGACGCTAGACAGTACTAAGTCCGCTTGTTCTTAGACCTTAGTTTCTTTTGCCTAAATAAAGACGTATTTAAACTTCTTTTGCAGTATTTTTATCAGTCCTTTAAACGTTGTAGACTGCTCTAGTACTTCATAATAAATTATGATGCATGACAAGCCGTCCTGTTAATTGTTCAAGTGAGTTTCGAGTGAGTTTTCATAGTAAGCCATATTTTATAACCTCTTTGGGAGAAAAAAATATAAATGGGACACTTTGAGACGAGGCTTTTATAGGGAAAAGATATGGCACGGAGGTAACTACCTTTTGGTGTAAGGTGAAATGTCTCCCTAAAGTAACTTGTAGAGTTCTAGTCATTTAGAGCAAGATTTTTGTGCGTAAAGGGTGTAGCACACCATTTGAAATTTCTCTGTCAGAAGTATGAAACTTATGGAAGAAAACGTGTGGTATAGAAGTTGGTTATTAGATGAACTATACACGTCTCACTTTATGAATTGAGCTCTGTGTCTTCATAATCTTGTTCATATCTCATAAGAATTCATATAAGCGCGTGTCCAGCATACGAATTAATATTGTGTTCGTTGGTTTGAGATTTATAGAATGTGCTGTAGTACATTTTCTAATAATAACTGCATACATGTATTATATTTGATTTATAATAAACCTATTTATTGATATCCAATATGGCTTCATAAAAATATACCTACAACACTAAATAAATATTCTAACTACAAATCCATTGTCAAATTATGAAAAACAATTATTATTCAAAAGGTTTGCCTGAACAACTAGTGTACAAATAACTAAGCTGGCTAAAATCATGGTCCGCATATAATTTGGTTCATTAAAAAATTGGATAAAGCTGGGTCATGGGCACGGCTGTTTGTGGTACATTAATATGTTTATGTATAAATTTTGTATCATATATAAAATGGCGGTGCTCTCCATTATTTTTCATTATTCTTGCTTATTGTAATAATTCATTGGTTCTTAAGCTATCCAATGATATAATTAAATTTTGGATGTAGATGATAGATTCAAAACTATGACGCCAATCTGTATCCCCCGTTTCGCCATCTAGTCTTTGTCTTTGGTTTGGATTTCCCACAGAACTACGAAAAATTCATAGTTATAATAGTTCTTTCTTTTTTCGCATTTCCCCCGGATGGTAGCAAAAGACGTGTATTAACGTCAAAATATTACGAATTTGACAACATTTAATATGATGTGAGGGCGTTTTGTGGATTAGTGGGCGGTCTCGTTTAGACTTTTATGTGGGCAAACAGTTTTTACTGCGTCGATACGATCGAAGAATTGTTTCGACCTTCGCAAACTTTTACGACAGCAGTGACAAGCTTGAATCTCTAATGCAGAGAAGTTTCGCAAGCGTGACCGTGGATATAAAATTAATAACGTTATTTAGATTACGAATAAATGGTTTGGTTTCTACTAAGCTAGCTTGGAAAATATTATGTTGAGATACGTTATCTTGACCCATATAATCGGACGCATAGAGATGAATATTAATTTCAAAATGATTAAAGAAATTTCGAGATCTAGAATCCATTTTTTTATACACATTAGTAAACATTTTTGAAGTTAGTGTAATATTTCAAACTTACAACATTAATTTAATAATGGTTCATTCGATCCAGGAATTTTCAAGTGTTTAATTTAGAATCATTTTTAAGACCGCGTAAGTAATTATATACGCTTAAATAAAATCTAACTTAGGAAGTTGCCAACATAAAAAAAAATATAGAAAATTTAAATGGCAGAAGCCGCAGGCATCAGTTAGTATAAATATAAATTTGAAATTATGGGTCGTAAAGTGTTCGAAAAGCTGACAGAGGGCGCCATTTGCCGAATTGGGCCGAATTGGAAACACGAGACGAATAGTAATGCAAATCATGAAAAGGAACATTAAAGTTTGAAAGAACTTTTTTAACTTACATAACTTTTTTGTCACGTTCCATCGTGATTTCATTTAGAGATAGGAAATCTACGTGACATATTGCAGGTTATATAAAAGTGCTAATTTCGGTCAATATAAATAAAATAACATTTCATTTATACATACCTTTAAAACTATTAGACTGGGCAGACATTGTTCTACCACGTATTTTGCCTCTTATAATTTGTTGGTCCTTTAGTTTTCCATTTTACATTATTAATAATTCTTATTGTTATTATCATTCTCATAAATTATAAGAACTTAACTTTTGCTAAGACGTTTCTTTAATTTTAATGGTTTAGCTGGTCCTTTTAACCTTATACTCCAATTTAGGTGCTTAATCATACACTTTTCTTCTATAATATCTTTTTTTATATGCCCAGCCATTTAGGAGTTTAATGACACATACGACAGGATTTTATAGATAAAGATAATTATTTTCCAAAAACTTTTTGAAGACGTTGCAAAACTCAAGCATGAAGAATAAATAAAGAAAGTCGTTGTAAGTAAACCTTTTCATTTTACTATGTATTTTACTTCAAGAAATTTCAGTATAATAGTTTATGAAAGTGCTCATGGCAGCAAAGTAAGCAAAGATACTTCAAATTGGTACTCGACGTTGAGTGCAGAATATTTAAGCTTAAACTAACGAAGCAGTAGAATTACTATCTGCTTTGTAATATTAAAAAAGTGCATTAAATAATTAAACATTAATAAAGTGGCATATAGAACTTTATGTATATTGTTTGACAAGTTTTATCCTTAGACCACAAAGTATTATAAACGCAGTCTTTAGAAATAAAAGTGAAGATTTTTTTTCTTTTTTTTACGATTTGACATACGTCACAGAGCACAGCCTGTCGAGCGGTGTACCGGGAAACATTATCATTTGGCATTTACGTTATGTTTTTTTCTGGGATGTCACCTACCTGTTGTCAGCCAATCAGGAAGCAACGGATTCACTTCTTGAAAAACCCCAAATCATAGCATGAAGTTCAAACATTCAATGTGCTTAACAAAATTTGGTTTTTAACAAACCGGTGATTTAGCTAATTACTCTGGTATATAATCAAATCTATGTAATTTACATACTGAATCCTTATTAAACATTTTACGTATCTGCATACCATATATAAATACGTGGAGCATACAGAAAGCGTTAAAGGAACAACTTTGTAGTAGAGGCATAATTTTATTTTCTGAATAAATAAATCCATCCCGAAACTTTTATTGCGAAAAAAGGAAATCTGTTTGAACCATACGGTTACTACTCAGCTGTTTGAAATAATACGGGATACGTTTTGATACTGATATATGTTTTGTCTGAATAATATCAATGGCTTACTAATATTATTTTGTTGAAAAATGTTTATATTTCTAGTCCTTCCTTTTTTAATATCAAATTTGTATGTGCCTGTTATTCCCTTTAAAAAGGATCTCAAAGTTGAACCTGTTACCTATTAAACTAGAGATGACTATACATACACTAAAATTACTGGATATTATTCCACAAAATTTGTACCTACACAAGTAAAACAAAATTATCATTATTATATTATATCTGTCAAATTATATACTCGTATAGTAATAGATATATGAAAGGACTCATCTCCCGTCCATCTACGTCACACCATACAAAAGAAAATTGAGTGTAATAAAATATATCATGATAACATGTCTTATTAGATTGCAAATGGGTAACGAACCTGTCTGCAATATTCTTAAAAAATAACGAAAGAACCCTTCACATAGTAATACAAGCACACTGAGAAATATAATCTGATATTTCATTTTTATACCCCAACATTACTTAGGTACCTACATTATTACTTATTGACGCACTCACAAATTCTGTGTTCTCATCTTACACAAGTTAAATGACGCCATTTCTTAAGAACACTGAAGATATTTAATTAAAAAAGCTACATATAAGCTCGTGGTTATAAAAGCTCCTCTTATTCCGTGGATAATGGAGTAGTAACATGATACGTGCGTTATTCATTTAAGAACAATGTTGGATAATACTGAGCGACTTGTTCTTAATGCGCACTTTGTTTGCTGATATTGTCTTCGGCTTACCTCGTGTGTTATTAAGAATGATGTATATAGGAGTTATAGTCAGAAACGTGATCTATTTATTAATACGTAAAAGATCCGAATTTCATTGCCTTTAAGGGAAATGGAGGCAACTTAAAAAAATAAAATGTGAAGAGGATTAATTATAAAAATACTTTTATTTTAGCAAACTTACCTGATTACTAAAAGGTTTACAAAGACTCTGGACATAGCTTATTGATTACTGAGAGGAATAATTCTCAAAACTGACGTCTAAACTTGGTGCCAGGGCGAAAATTAATACGAAATTACCCGAACTAATTTACGAAAACGCCCGATGGTAGCCAAGTTTAGCGTTCACCTACAATCGCTACTACGATTGAAGTTATTAGAATGTTCCAGTATTCCAATAGGACCCACGTAGAATGGGTAGACTTAAATAAGTAAGGTTTCCTGAATAAAATACAAGCCCATATTTTTTCTGTTTCATGGGCTTCGTCAGTGCGGGGTTCCATTTAAAATGTATCAGTTGTACATTTTCGCGCATACGGTACGGAGCTGCGCGATTTAGTACTGTTTCTAAATTCAGACGAGTTTAGAGCATAAAAGATGTATAATTTTTTAGCATCTCGTAGAGAATTCGGATCTTTTATTGTCACACTACAATTAGTTTCTTTATCTTGTGGTTACACTATGCCTGTCCGTATTGGACCTGGACCAGTAATCCTTATAACTAAAATAGGTCTTTCAAAACTATTATGAGCGTTCTAAGACATCCTTTTAGTAAATAGATTCGTTAAGAAAATATTAAGCTTTAATGTGCAATTTTTATTCTAAACGAGGATCGTTTTTTGCTTTTCTAATGATTTTAATTAAGTACCTAATTTTAATTCTCTTAATCACTAGCGGAGATACGAAAATATTACAAGCCAAAGCAGACTTGGTGACCCATTATAACTTCGAATTCCGCTTTTATTATCATATTTTATGTAATGCCATAACTTTTAACATTATTCAAACTAACGAGCAGCAGAAAGTGAGATAAATGGGTAGATTTAAATTGTTATAATATTAAAGTGTTTATGTTATTTTGCGTCAGTGAAAATAGTAAATTAAAATATTACTTAATAGTACATAGCAGTTTAGATACGCTTACAACATAATATGACTAAACTTTAATTGCAATTAAACGCTTAGGACTTTTTTTTCTGGACTTCACGAGTGGGGTTGTAGAAGGGGATTTTAATCGATTATTAGAACCTGCTCTGGCCTGTAGATAGGTGTTAGCTAAGAACGTTAAAAATAAAAGCAATTTAAAAGCACAAAGACAGCAAAATTACTGATATAATCACCAGTAGTCTATAGCAAAAGAAGTCACTTAAAAGCAAACTGTTCCATAATAGTGATGATAATAATAAAAGAACCAAAGTCACTGTCAGAGACGTAGTTTCGTAAGATGAAATACGTCCTTTCATGGTTGGTAGGCAGTAAAGCCGGCCATAATGCGCTCTCGAGGTAGAAACGGGTCAAGAAACACAAGTGCAGGGGTGGCACTTAGCGACTGGGGAAATGGTGTTACTAAAAAGCAAGAAATGTTGCGAATTCGTATCGCGTACAAAAAAGCAACGAGGGACTGGATGACTTTGGAGTGATAAGAAAATTTGATTTCCTCAAAACGAACAGAGAAAAAACATGGAGTAGAAAATCCATAAACAAAATAAAAATTACGTAATTGATTTTGAAACTTTTAACCTAGGTTATTCGTTCATGAAAAATATTTGACTTTTTGGAGCAACCCAAAAAGTTGTATATAGCGTATTACTTCTATTGATTTTGGAAATAAAACAACACGCACGATTTTTCAGCTACAACAATCATGGGAAATACCAAGCTCTATACGAATGCTAGTGGATTGGAGCCAAAATTTTGCCTATTCCTATAACTCGGCGCCGGTCATCTAAAATATCTTTCAAACGATGACACTTATTTCTTTTGGCAAAAAATATTTTAACTGCTTTCTTACAAAAATTCTCGGACATCGTAAACGTATGATTGCACTTTTTGTCCCGATTCCTTAAAACAATGAAATGCAATGTTTTATTATTATGTTCCATATACATGCCAAATGTAATTGTAGTGTGGTAGGCTTTTTTGGCTCAATGCCTAACGTCCCAGTGTATCGAGGAGTACTGACCTGTAAATCCGTATTTAAGACATGTTTATTTACTAGAAGTTACTGCGTTTTGAGACGGAAATTGCTAAATGGTTTGGCAAAGGGAGATCTCCGTGGGAGGTAATCACGCTATTCCACATTCAAAATTTCATGGAAGTATGCAGTAATATTTTTAAAGCTTAGTTAAGATTAACTTTTGTGTCTATTGTTATTGTTAGATGACAATCGTTAAGCCATGTTGAAAGACTTTGTGTAACCATGAGAATTTCCAACATGGGTGGGTTACTAACCTTCAACTGCTCTTTATCAATTTATATTGAAGCATCATGGTGGAGAATACTAACCATCGTCAGTCACGAGTAGAGACCCGTGCTCATTAATGGGCAATGAATTCAAACAAAACGTCTTCGACAAATACGTTACACTCCTGAGGATTAAGTTAAGCTTTATTTCTTGCCATCTTAAAACTAGAACACTTAATTAAGTCTCCATTTAAGAGCTGAATTGGCAATTTGTTCTAATTTTTCGGCGCCGTTAATTGGCTATCAGACATTTACAGGCGTTTAACCGAGTTCTTTTACAAGTTACTTAACTACCGTTATATTATCGGCTATTTGGAGTTAAGCTGGAGATAAAACTTTTACATTATTTTTGACGTCAACAAAATTAATAATATCATTAGTATTTGTTGTGACAAATTTCTTTTTATTCTGCACAATAATTAGCGTGGGAACGACAGCCAAATATCTTCACAAACTTGTAGTAACAATATTAGTAGTAGGCTAGAATTTCGAGTACACGTATTACACGATTTTTTCTGTATACTGTACAAATATTCATATCCAAACTAGTTGTATTCAACATTTACAAGCTATATGTAACTATCATAATATATGGGCTTTCACGTTACTGAAATAGGTCATTCTGTTATACTGAGCGCTAGCCGTGAAAGAACTTTTTGTTCGGTGGTTTTGCCAGGTTTTTTCATTACACCGGCTAAGATGAAAGAGAGTAAGGTTTTTCACTTCACTTATTTAAGGGAGTGTTTATTATATAATTGAAACGTACGCGATATCGCATTATAGGTTCATATTTAATATAAGCATCCTGCTCTCGCTTCACTTCGGGAATACAGACACAAATTAATAGGTTAAAAAGTTAATTTTCGTTCACGATTCTTGCAACCTTATTCATCAGGCGCTCTAGTAAATAAACGTACTGATCATCCTAGAGAATTGTAAAATTGTTTGTCTTTCTTCGACATTAAGGCGACAAATGGAGAGAGAATCAATGAACAAACAGCTTAATAATTTAATGTCCACTAATGCGTAACAATTTAAGATATTTAACAGCCTTCTCCATGACTCTTTTCTCGCGTTTAAATCGATAAGAGGTGCCCTCAAATCACCCGGTTCACATAGCGCCATCTCGAAGCAATTACTCAGCGCATGACATGCAGAAGCAGTTATACGGAATAAGCCATACATCATCCAGTACGGGACATCGATTCAATTTCATATTCATCTCAGACGACAGCTGGGGAGATGGAGGTACACTTAGAGCTGTATCAGCTTCTTATGTCTTGCCTATGATTCGTTTTTGGAATATTTTATTATAAGTAGTGGTCGCACTAGGAGGTATTTTGTTCGGAGTGAATAGCTATATACTATACGTAAATGAGACATCATAAAAATCGATAATATAAATATTCTGTTTAACTTTATTAAAAAATATATAAACTATAACCTGGTAAGTTCTGTACATTGTATAGTTGTTTTTGGAAGTTTTAGTGTAGGAAGAGTTAGTTAACAATATAGAAAACAATACGATTTCTTTGAGAATTATTATCTGTCTGTCTGTTCAGGTATGATGCGAAAATTATAGCATAGATTTCGATGAAACTTAGTATGTTCGTAGCCTAAGACATGATGATTTTACAAATGATGAAATGTATTTTATACCAGTAAATAATTTTACTCGCACAGTATCAGAGAAAAAAATACCGCAATGAGGTGAAGGTAGATATAGCTGTAATTACTAGCGTAAATAAATAAATATTTTAATGTGATTAAACACCAAAATCCCAAGTGGATTAATTACTGTGATTCCAGCTTAATTGTAAATTCAAAACGCAACGGATCGGCAGAATTTCAAAATATTTTATTCCCCACAAACAAACTGTACGTCGAATCGTCGATATTTTAATTGAAGGTAATTTAATACAAACCGGAGAGTTAATTAACATTAAAAACAAAATAATGACATGGTACTTGCATTTCACTTAGTATGGGCATTATATTTTGATGGGGATTAACTTTGTGCCGCCGGAGTACACAAGTTAACTGCTTTTGATGAGTATTTATACGTCCATCTGTTCCCTTAAAATGTATGAAGTAGTATAATTAGTATTAGTAAGTAATTTGATATGAAACATCGTTGGAACTGTTTTATTTGTTGGCTGGTTAGAGACTATGTGAAGTCACATCAAACTATAAGCTCTCTGGAAGGCAAAAAGTCACGAACTATGAATGCTATATTGGGTATCTGATGAAAGAAATGAATGAGTAATGAGCAAAATTCAAGAACACATTAAGTGTTGCTCGTGACTTTGCTTGCATTTCATACTTTTTGGAGCACGATTTTTAGAAGCGGTATATTTTTTTTTAAACTTAATTCTGTTTTAAATATTCTTTTTCTTAGCTTTTGTTCTGCCGTTGTTTCTATTGTTTGCTGAACTACCAAAATCCTGAAGTGGTTCTGATTTCGATTCTCAGCGAGGTAGAAAGAGAATAATAAGTTTTCTGTTCTCCGATTGAATGTGTATGATCTTGTTTTTATGAGTTGTTTATGGCACCACTACATAGGAAATCTTAGTGTAGGTATAGATCTACGGTACATATAGATGTGCGTAACATCCTCATTTACGCATCTTGAAACGTAGTTCCAACGTCACCTAAATTCATTAGCAAAAAAGCAATTTTTTCAACCGTCGGACCGAGTGGAACCGCAGACGAATTCGAGTTAATTGCGAAGTTACACAACCGTTCAGTTTTCTAATTAGAAACGTAACGACGAATTTTAGAACACGACAAAGTCGGTCGGGGCAATTTACGAATCAGCAACGGAAACGATCCAAGCGTTAATCGACTACGACTACGACTTCTGATGGCGGTCGTAAACTGTAAATGGGCTTGGATCGGAATTATTTGCTCATTGAAAGCGCGTTCTTTTTTCTTCACTTGTTAATGATTGAAGTGAACAAGATTAATACCGGAAATGTTTGTTTAAAAGTAAGGAAACGGTCTGCAGTACAGTATTCTAAACATTAATAGAAAAACAAAAACCTACTATGTCTTACCGTTAAAATAAATAAGACACTTTAAATAATTCTTTGTCACTTTCACGATGCAAATGATTCCAATGACACCATACGTATTTACAAAAAACCCGTAAAACCTCTGATTATATAGATCGCGACAAAAAATAGACATACGTACGAGTACATTGTGCTCCAAAATCATTGCACGCTTTTTGGATGGGAGAAGGATAACGGATTTTGAAATAAGCCAAATGTCCGGAATTTTTCAGTTTCATTTTTTAGAATACAGAGCGCCCCTCAAGAAAAAGAAAATTCTGCTAATACATTCTTCCTCAAAATTAATTTCTCAAGAGACGATTAGGATTATTAGCAAATTTAACATTTTTCGGTCAGTACGCAAAATTTTAATTAAATAAAGTGTATTCCTAAAATTCCTTAACGTATTTTATCTTTTAAACCTTGCTTAACATTCTGTAGGTATATAGGCGATTTTTCTTTAATTACGGTTCCGTTACAATATACCCTAATAAATGTAGAAACGTTGAAAAATTAATGACTTAACCTTAAGACGTCATTTCACGTTACATTCACGTCACCGCCTTTCTAGGAAACTGTAACTAACTCTGTAATAACTAACATTTATTTTAAAATAACATTTCATCGGAATGCGACATATTGTATTTATTTTCAATCGAGGTTATCTCCGCACATATTATCATTGGGAATTGGATGTCGCTTGGGGCTCGGCCGATAAAATATTATCGTAAATATTCAGTGCCAGCCACGGAACGCGTAGTCCGTTTGTATGTTAACTAAATAATGGAATGGAATTTGTGCAGGTGTAATAATGTTAGGTCAAATATTACGCGAGAGAATATTAGAATCAACAGTGCTACATTAATTCGCCTCTGAAACCTACTGATGTCGCGATGAACAGAATTAATATTTACTACGCTACAATACGATTTTTTTGGAAAAAGTACATATTTATGTGCGTGATTACCTAAGTTTTAATGACGTTGGTTTTGATGTCGGCTTAGTGACATTTTCCTAAATCGATCAAGACGAAGTTCCCAAGGTGGCGGAACAATTATTTTTATACAACACCATAATATGGGTATCAAATAAAAGGAGTTTCCGAGAGTAGTACTTTTTTAAACTTATTAAAAAAAATATGTTGTTTGTTTTTTAATTTCAGTTTAAACAATATTTATTTGTATCACATTCTGTTTAACATGATGTGTCTCCAAACATGTAATTAAACACAGTATTACAATTTATTAGTACCTTAAAAGTTGAGTGCAATATTGACTCCGTTCAAAGTTACAAGGATTCTCATACGAAAGTGATTTCCGCCGCTATACGAGTAATTTTATTACAAATCCGTCCATAGCATCCGTCGTACCATGTTATACAAAACTCAAATTAAATTTAATGTAGAATTCAACTTTGTGACGTCATAGGGGAATTATTTTCTTATGCCCTCGTAACTTGAAGGCAAAGTTTTAATTGGACAGTTACAAGCTGCTTACGAATACTCTCATTAGCCGCTTTTGGGGGATATAAATTTAAGAAAATTGAGATAATATGAAATTTTATTGTATCGTCTTTATATTTACCAAAGTAATATGGATGGGAATAGAATAAAATTTATTTGAAACTCGGAGGAAAAATAAATAATAATTTGGTTTTCGTTAAACTGATTTAGATATTTGGAATACGTTACAATTGTTACGTCATAAATACGTAATGTAAGTATTACGTAAGATACAAATCATCATCCTTATAATATAATTATTCATTATTAAAAAAAACTATAATTATTACTATTATGGGTATCAATATGCATCATTCTCAAATAATACAATTTCAAAACTCAAATTGCATTTGACTTCAAATGGCAGTAATATTTCTAATTTTCTTTCATCATAGTCATTTCTATTTCAGCTATTGCCTGTATTTATGGAGATACAATGTGGGTGTGAATTAATAACTGAGTTGGTTGGTACGCAGCGCACGTGCTACGGTTTGAGACGAAGTGGTTCCGATTAAATTCCTGAAGTGGTATAATGTTCACTGAATATTAACGTGTTGACGAAACCGGTTATTTGTCATTTAGCTCCGAAGTTACCAGTTAGCATTTATTTGTAGCTTCGGACAGCTAGAAAGAAGCTATCATGTATTTACGAGTAAGTAAAGCGATACTAAAAGTAAACGAAATTCTTACCTTCGTTTAGTTACTTTTACTATTAACCAGCAAAAAAAAATTAATAATGTATGGCTTTTAAGATATGTTCTACGATGACCAAATAGACTAGCAGCTAGGTTTAAAACATTTAATAAGTAACATTTATTTTCAAAACATTTTTTCCCAAGCATCTTGTTTCTAGATATAATCGGTACTACAGTATGATTCACCTACAAGATGACGCACTTTCACGTCACTCTATAGTGACCTATATTGGCTTAGGTATTGTGAACTTTAAAGAAAAAAACATTCCATTATTTTCATTAAGTACACAGAGCCTTATAAAGTAATTGTGATGAAAACGAAAGCAATTTGTGTCGAAAAGTAGTCTAACGAGCAAAGCGTTCATTACAACCTATGATAATTAATTATACAAAACGTTGTGGAGGTCCAATTAAAATTTAATTTTGCGATAACAAGATAATATTATACATGTAAAGAGATACTTAAGATAAGGCTTTATGTAACATAATATCTTGTAAAACAAGAGTTTAGATAGATGTATGAAGCCTACTATTTTAAAGGCCTTAAAGCGTTGAACGATAACAAATGTAACTAGTACAAAAGTGCTTTTTCTATTGGCATTCACGTGCATGCATTTTGTATGATCATTTGCCGTGTTACTAAGGTTTTTGTCTAGAATGGCTGCATCAACAACATAAATGATAAGATTCCCAAAACTCAATTCAGATGGTGAAAACTTCAACACAGCTAACTATCAAATCATTTCAGTTTTACTAAACTTTATTAAGTTAGGAATTAAAATTTAGGGTTTTACGAGTAATTCCTAAGCTTTCAGAGGTGAACATTCGAAGTGCCCGCATAATTTGCTCTTAAAAGTTAAAACTAGGCAACTCGACGCGAACGATAAAGGCGATATTCCATCATCACTTACATCCAAAAGTTGAAGTGTAATGACAGGCCCAAACAAGAAAGTTACCCCGGTCGCCCGTTAAACAAAAAGGGAAGTGAATAAAATAAGCCCCGCTCAACCCAATTTCACCGTAAAAACTTAACTAATTTACATAGAAGTACGCCCCGTTTCATCCGTCTAAATACTTATGCTAGCAACAAGAGTAACTTTTGCTTTATATCAATTAATAATATCACTTTATAATCTCAAAATGATGACTGATAAATAAACCGACAACGTAACGTTCAGGTAAGGAATTTAACCAATAAGGACCTGAAACGACGTAACCACGACATAATAACGACTCACTACGCCCAGGCCGCGTGGCTAAATATTTTTGATAGTCTCAACAGTAAACAAGCATAAATTATGATTTTTGTCTCTTTACTTAATGAATACTGAAAAGAAGATAGAAAACTATGTTATTCAGAGTACAAGCAAATAATAGAGAAGAATACCTGCTTAACAACACAGAAAAAGTAATAGAAGAAAAGTCATGAAAACCTCACTTAAAATACCGCCGCTGTACCATTTTCTAGGCGCGTCATTAAATATAAATAACGGATACTTTAATATTATTTATTCTTAGAGATATTACTACATAAAAAGCACTGTTAAACCGCTGTAACTCAACTCACGTAAGAGGGTCCAAATCGTAGTTTAAACGTGATATTATTATGTTGCGGCCAGATTTATGCGCGGCGCGTGACGTCGTTCGTCTCCTGACGCGTGCGTTAATATTCCATGGAATAGATATTTGAGGGTCTTTCCACCCTATGGTTGGCTATCTGTTCAACCAAAATAGCCAAATATAAACAATACACAACTGAAGCTTCGGTTTCGGTTGGTTTTTTATCCATAGTTAAGGCGAACAATAGTTAAAAATATTGACCAATAGCTAAATTAGCATCTTAGGTATTACGAACTATTTTGGGAGTTAATTACCATTAGTAATGTTTTTTAACATATTCGTCGCATTAACTATGGATAAAAAAATCGACCCTTAATCATCTTTTAACTAAAGTTTTGCTGGGAGCTACTGTCAAGGAAAGAATTAGGATGAAAAGTACACTCTCTAGATAGCTTATAACAACTATTAATGTGTCCTAGGTCAAAACAAGTATGTACGTAGCACGTCATAAATGAAGGAAATAATACTTTATTTTAAAACATAAGTAAGAGGGAATGTAAAAACTTTCATACATTTTTCACGAGTCCCAAAGTTTTGTAAATCATAGAATCCTGTATAGGTTAACCCGCCATTTTGTGTATGATAAGGAACAAAATTACAATTAACTCTATTAAAAAATCACTGGTACAACGTCAGTCGATTTCACAGCACAATAAACTGAAATAAATTATAATAACTTGATATCAGCAAAGCAATTAACGATAAAACTCTTCGTTTTGCATACTTATTATGTTATTATCTATACTATAATAAAACAGTAAAATAAATTTGTCT
>LGAG01000082.1:1237470-1249371 GCA_001278395.1 Lerema accius
AACTACTTGAATAGTGTATATTCTCTATGACATTAATGCCGCCAACCAAAAAAAAGTTAAGCTGTCATAACCAGGTGCGACCAACCAGGAAACATGGGGCGGCCTCGTCCTAGAAGTAAGTTTAATCTGAAATTACTAAATACATCACTACTTTTCCTACGTTGTTGTTGATTATATTAGAAAGTTAAAGATATAAATGTTACACTCAATTAATAATTTTCATGAAAGTATTCAATTTACTTGATTGACAGAGTCGTCAATTATTTTGTGCAATTTTTTGTACATTGGTTTGCAGTATCAAACCTTGATTAAAATAGATTTTTTATGTTTTTACTTTTAGAGCTTACTGACAAAGAAATTCTCCATAGTCTCAACGACTCAGAATATGAGTCAAACTCGCAAGACTTTTTTAAAGATAGTGGAGCGGATAATGAGTACGAGAGGAATCGTGCAGTACTTCAAGATCTTCCTGTGAAGATGAAGTCCCGGTTGATGACGATGACAATGACGTAATACCTTATGATTCTCCTACTCCAAGTTTTAGAAGAGCACGTCATCAACCAGGGTCACGTTCTTGTCGGGGAAGAGTTATTACTTCTCGCGGAAGAAATGGTCGCGGAAGTAAAAGCCGAGGACCCGGTCGGGCAAGACCAGAAAATAATTACGTTTCACTGAATGAATCCCTTGATAGTGGATGGAAGACTAAAGAGTTTGCCTCTACGCCTTTTGGAACTTTCTTCCCCATCGTATCCTACTAATATTATAAATGTGAAAGTTTGTAATGATGTTTGGATGTTTGGATGTTTGGATGTTTGGATGTTTGGATATTTGGATGTTTGGATGTTTGGATGTTTGTCCCTCCTTCACGGTCTAACCGCTGAACGGATTAAGCTGAAACTTGGTACACAGATAGGTTGCATCCAGGAATAGGACATAGGATACATTTTATCCCGATTATAGGTTCCCTTGGGATAAAATCAATATTTTGTTTATCGACTTTTCCGCGGGCGGAGCCGCGGGCATCGTCTAGTCTATAATAAATCTTCGAATGAATAATTGTATTTTTTATTTTTTCTGCAACGTTAAGACCTAATGTTCAATATTTTGTACAAAAGATACAACAATGTAAGTTAACTATAAATAGCCCTTAGACAGTCAATATTACGGTAAATATACTCCCAAAATCATAATAGGCAAAGCTTGAAATTTAAGAAGTTTTTTGTCTCTGGGTCTGACAGCAATCATTTAATTTGTGCATAATTTTGTACAGCGGGTTTTTATTACCACCTTGTTATTTGAAGTCTGGGCCTTAGGAGGTTATCGGGTCATCAGTTATCTGACGTTACTGAGATTAGCGCGTTCAAACAAACAAACTCTACAGCTTTATATTATTAGTATAGATTAGAGACAGTACATTTTAGCGTCTCCATCATAAAAGTTTATAGTTTCAACTTTTGTATACTTCAAACATAAAAGTCTTCTTTCTTTACTAATTGTTATAAAAAGAAAAACAAAAAATATAATGTCATAATGGCATGCTTTTAACGTTTCCAGTTTAAAGCCTGAAAATGTTGGAACATTTACACGACTTCCGACATTATTACTAACATGTCATATTTTGCTTGAAAATGCACTAAGTAGGGCAAGTGGCCAGATACGCCAAAGCAAATGTTGATTCAACGAGTAAGGCAGACGGCGCCACTGTCGAATATTTAGTTCGGGTATTTTCCTAAGAGTATCCCGCCAAAAACCTAAGTGTAATAAGAACCGAGTTCTTTTAGTCTACTTCAAAAGAAAGTTCGTTGTCGCATTGTTTCTTATTTTGTTTTTTACGTGAGTTTTTTGGCTAGTTACAGAAGATGGTCGTTTGATGTATTATGTGACTAAAGTTTTAAGGTATCCGCTATTTAATTAATTAAGTCTCATGTTCTCTTCATTATAAGTTTTTATAATTGTAAATTACTCACAATTTAGACATTTATAACCAAGGACTCTGTAGACGAAATTTGACCATCCATATCTTGACCATAACTTATTTCTTTTAACCAGCTTTTAACATAAATTCTCTGAAATTTCTGTCGGAAGTGGTAGTGTGTGTAGTTTTATTTTGTTAATTAAATGTATGTACACACATTTTGCGTGCAACTTTTAGCTTTCTACTCTACCCAATGTAAACATAATTAGTACAGATACTCGCGTAATATTACAAATACAATTTAATATTCCCTAATGACAGACAAAAAATCAAAATTAATAGTAAAATACAACATAAACCAAAGTCATTACTAACATTCACCCCCCATTACCCAAACACATCCCCTTACTAAATTCAAAGAAAAAAAAATACAACAAAGATTAAAAATTAAGAATTACAAACGAAACCTCACCTTTATCTCACCACTGGCAGCAGAGTATAATCGAATGTCATATGGATTTATAGGTCACTGTATAATTCATATATTTCATACCGATACAGTATTGGATTACGAAATGGAGAACAATAAATGAATAACAACCATTACTGTTTTTGAAAAGATTCATATTGTCACGGATTTATTCGCCAAATTTATTTTTAATTGATGTCAATTTATTTTGATGTAGAGACGAAAATAAATTTAGCGGAGATACTTAATGGTGAAAATAAAATAATAACTTAAAAACCCAAAAAATAAATTGACTTAAACACAATAAAATTATTGAATAATAGTAATACCTAATTATGTTTGAAAAACTACCTATCGTTATCATTATGTTAGCAAATTCAAAGACGTATTCACGCCAAAAATCAGTAACATATTTCATAGTTGGCAATATAGACAAACATATAACATCAAATGATATTCGTAACTCATCGCATGATGCTCGCTATAAACTTGTTACTATGGCAACTTGATAATAGTTCTTCGATACTGACTTGTGAATTCGATATCAAAATAATATTGTCTTGACAAATCTACAGTAGGTATAAAGTTTGTACCGAATTTAAAAACACGTATAAACTTGTGCGAAAGAATGTGAAATATAGCAATTGCTAAACATAACAGCTTTTGGTTAAAAAAAAATCAAAACTCATGCAAACACACTTTGAAAACATACAGCACCTTAGTACAGCACACAGTAAACAGACGAGCTGTCTCTTTAGTAGACAACTTTGACATCCAGTTAGGTATATTGAACGATTATATAGCTGAAAGATACTGAAAAGAGATTCTTATCACAAAAATAAACGTTTACAAAACAAGCCTACCTATAATACTAATATCTAACCACATCAGTGCCTTTGTTTTGTGGAAAAATATGAGTAAATTAATTCTTATTGAAATAAGAAAAACATGTTTCATTCAGTTGGACACCGTCCAAGGATATTTTGCTGCTAAGAATCTGTCATGCGAAACAAAAGATGTCGGACTGATAACATAAAATCGGAACGGTATTACTGAAACGAAATATTAATATAAATATTATTTTATTTCATTTACCTTTTGATATTCTACCTTACAAGAGGCGATTTAATAACATTAATTTGTTTGTTTTAATTTCATAGAGCAACAAGAAACCTTGATGGTTGTATGGGTGACTATTATTATAATTTATTTAATAATTTAATAATTCATTGTTGTATAATAATCAATATCGGGTTTGACCATAATAACGAAATCTGTAATAGTGTAAGCCATATATAAATGATACCTGTAGTTTACGATAGCTTTTTTGTTATTCAAAAGATAACGTTTGATATAAAAACATACCTTAATAAACAATAATTATAATATTCAATATCAATCTCTCTATGGAGACGAATTCAATGTCACCTAACATATTGAACTCCGTGAAACTGTGTGAGCTGTAGAGAGAACTAAGTAAAAGTGAAAGTCATACATTCATCTATACATACGTTCGAAAAATTATCTTTCCTAGCGCATTGGTAAAACGCAAGAATAATGTAAACTAAAATTATGACAAAACAAAACAGTGTTAACAATAACCCTGATGCCACTCGTAAAATCTTCAGCAATAAAGATGTCGGACGCAAAGTTATATCAAGAGCACTGAATTCACTTAGATAAGATAAGTGCCACGATTTGTCTCTGAATAAAGTTGAATGCTACTTATAATCTTAAAACTTTGAATACTTTGAGAACAAACAATAAGACGGAAAATGGCACTTTATTTTTTGGGAATTCGAGGCTGAAAATTACCTTTTCAGATGATAAAGTAAAATGTTGTAGAGTTACTGACAGAGACTCTTTATGTAGAATGGAATTAGGTATATTTCGAAGATAAACAATATTGTTTTTTTATGGAAATATTTGACAAATGGACTATGAGATGATAAGTTGCCTAAAGAAATCAATGTTATTTATGGCATCAAAAATATCAAAAACGAAGAAGAAAGAAAGTAGGTAGTGGCTCTGATTGAAGTCGTTAAGCCGTTTCGGAGGCGTTCGGATAGCATAGAAATTTCCAACACTCGAGTGGGCCATAACTTCTCTGCAATTTGTATTAAAACATGACGTAGACTTGCTTTAGGCTTCCTCAGTTTTAAGAAGATATTGATGATCAGTAAGGGACCATTAATAGATTGAAGCCAGATGAAATACTATACTCTTCTTAAAGAACTAGTAATTTATTTCTTTCTTATAATCTGTTCTTTAGTATACTGTGAAAAGGTTGGCTTGAACTCAAAGATGTATTCAAGCAGTGGAATTTACTGTTACTTAGTCCCTCATACACCATTTCTGCAAACACTAAAGACTAATTTTGAATTGCCTTTGTTCCAGTCGGTCCAACTCTTCAAGCGAAATATCCAGTGGTGATATTTATCCATGGCGAATCCTTTGAGTGGAACTCGGGCAATGTGTACGATGGTGCTGTATTGGCGAGCTACGCAGGTCTCGTCGTCATCACTATCAACTACCGACTGGGAATTCTTGGTGAGTGTTTTTTGTAAAGAAACAACTTCATCATCAAAATGCTTATTTCCATGCGCTTTTGATTGGACATTCAAACTCACATTGGCAAATAACTTTTGGAATTTTTTTTAAATACGTGACAATGGCAGCGATTTTTTACTTACTGTAAAATAAGATATAAATATAATGTAGCTGTAAAATAAAAAAGGTGTTAGTCTCTCCCTTTTCGTATATAAATTTGCAAAAAAGCCAGCTCCAGTCTGCTTCAAATATTGGTCTGCACTAAATATTGGTCCTTGGAGCCTAATAAGAACCGGTGACTATCTACTTCGGAACGAAGATATTGTTTTTGAATCAAAGTTTTCATCTGGTAGAATTAAAATTGAATATTTATACAAGTAATTATTATTTAAAATGCATGATTGTATGCTCCTATGCAAGCAATTCAAATAAAAAAAGTTTGGTTCGCGTTGTAATCGCGTGTTTAGGGATTTGGGGACTTAACTGTTTTACCTAGATTCTGAGCTAGACGATTTAAATCTTTGGTTTAAGGAACCTGAACTGTAATCTCTAAAAAACATCAGCTAACATTATTTTCGAGTCAGCAACAACAGCTGTATAGTGCAAACAATGTAGCAAAATAATGTTTGCATTTCATATTAATAGGACGTATTATAAAAGCTTCGGTTATTCGAATCTTAGTTTTGGTTTTATAATTATTTGACGTCATAAAGTAGCACGTATTTATTACCGTGTCAGCTTATCTAATTTAAAAAATGAAGAGTTTTATATCAACAGGCAGTAAAGTTTTACATAGATCTCTAGTAGAAAAGAAAATTTGAATGCAAATTGAACTGAAGAGAACCAAACTCATTTTAAATAAATTTCACCTGAATGGCAGAATACATATCTCTTGAACATGTTCACGCACGTACATTTTATCGCACCTATTGTGACATTTATAACACTGCGCGAAAATAACGAGTGTCAAGATATTTGTATACGTAATCAGGTTACGCTACCCCTTCAAAAGAGCATAAATCCCAACGAATATTTCAGTGAAATACGAGAGCTGGAATGAATTCATCAAAATTTACTCCACATTGCAGAAATAACCTGGAATGAACTGTAACTCTGTGCGGTACGGTTGCAATTTAAATGTACGTGTTTCAAATTAGGCCACCATTGAAAAGAGCGACAAGAAATGTTTAATTAAGGAAAGTGAGCGATGAAGCCATCGAGAACGACGCGGAGTTCGATTGACGTTATGTTGCGATTGACTTAGACAAAGAGGCGCTGACTGAGTTAGGGGTTCTTCACTTTGCACTTCAATTTATACTGGAGAACCTAAATTCTACTTTAACTAATTATGTCAAACTACACCATAGTCTTCAATTTGACATAATAAACTACGATTAAATATCTACCACAGAGAAAGTCTCTCGTGTTACTGAATATGCCTTAAATAATAACAAAACGTTTACAAAATAGTCAAAAAATTATGAGCCGAAATTAAATAAAAAGAAGAGATTCTTAAAATTAGAATTAGATACTTCTAATTAAATCATAATTAAGAGATAAAAGCTTGACGAATTATGGCAGTCTACTTTACTTTTAAGAGCTATTATTAAAGAAATAATATGTACAATTACCTACCTTCAATCATTACCTTTGAAATTGTTAAAGTATCGAAGCCCGTTTCAGATCCTTATAAGATTTGTAACTACCATTAAACTGAGCGTATAAATATATTTGGGCTATTTCCAACTAGCGTGCAGGAGAATAAAATTGTCCAATGGACACTGAAATAGTCCATAAGGCTCTGGAATCCGAATGTGCTGCCAAAACGGTTTAAAGGAAATAGATAGAAAGGATTATCGAAAATAATTGGAATGACAACTGAAATAATAATGGAATTTTGTAAACTTCCATTGTTTTCAAATGAAAATAATTTCAATATTAATAGAAATAAGTTTCATTTTTAATCCTACACGCGAATTCTATTGTTGATAAGATAGTCATAATTATAATTATTATCATTAGATAACATTTTTTAAGGATTCCTCAACGCAAATCCTATACCTCATATGAAAGCCCGAGTAGCAAATTATGGACTAATGGATCAAATAGCCGCACTACATTGGGTACAACAAAACATCGCTCTGTTTGGTGGAGACGCTGGTAACGTCACTATGCTTGGACATGGATCTGGCGCGGCTTGCATTAATTTCTTAATGATTTCCCCTACAGTCATGCCTGGTAAGAAAATATTAATTTAGTTAATTCTTGAACTATTATTGAAAGTGAAACGGTCATAGCCCGGTAGTTTGCATCGATCTTAATTGATTGATGAAGTTAAACAACTACGGATGCAGTCGGAAAATCAATAGGTGACCGCTAGTGGCAAACAATTTCTTAAGAGTCTCCGTGCTTTGACATAAAAATTAACATTTCACTATCGTCTATGATATAATTCCCTAATATTCAATAAAAGTTCGATTTGCTCAACTAGCTGATTTAAATATACTTTGTATCCGGTAGTTATTTTAAAATTCTATAGCTAATCAATCAGAACTTTTCAGGCCTTTTCCATCGAGCAATTCTTTTATCAGGATCAGCTTTAAGCTCTTGGGCCTTAGTAGAAGACCCGGTGAGTTATTCCGTCCAACTAGCGAAACAATCTAATTGCACACTTCCTGAAGACATCGTTAAAGACCACGAATTGATAGTCGATTGTCTCCGAGAAGTCCCTCTACAAGAGCTAATGTCTGCTGAGATCAGCACTCCTAGCTATCTTACTGCATTTGGACCATCAGTTGACGGTGTAGTAGTCAAAACAGACTACGCAAAAGAACTTCTTACTTTCTTTATACCGAATGACCTTCAAGGCTTCACAAGTGTATCAGGCGTAAACAATTTCAAGGCAGACAAAAGGAGCGGTGATAGGATTTTCGGCATAAGAGGAGGACAAAATAAATATGATCTTCTATTTGGAGTGGTAACGAGCGAAGCCCTTTGGAAGTTTTCATCTCAGGACATACAAAATGGTTTCGAAGGCGAGCGCCGGGACAGAATAATAAGGTAAGGGTGTTTGTACAGTAAATTGATGTTTGCTTAACCGCTGGACACTAGGCGAATATTTTGGTAGGACTCCACTGATTTCTGCAAAGTACACAGGATATAGATTAATTACTTTATTGAATAGAGCGCTTAATTTGTACTTCGACAACAAACCAATCTCGATTTAACTTTGTAAAGTACTTTATCTTAGATTAATAAATGAAGATCTGTAATAGAATTCTAATATATAATTTTCTTTCAGGACTTATGTAAGAAACGCCTATACATATCACTTGAGCGAGATTTTCTTCACCATAGTCAATGAATACACGGATTGGGAGCGAACAGTACAAGTAAGAATCAAATTAATTTATAACATTGAAGAAAATACACTAATTTTTATGTTACTAGCGTTCATGAAGCAGATAACATAGTACAAGTCATTTTACAAGAAACATCCGAGTCATTACGGTAACCTCTCATTGTCATAAAATTCGAAACATAAAATCTGAGACCCGCTTAATACTGCCTTTACGACTATGATAATAGAGTTTCAGTAGAATAAAAAGAAGCAAAATTATTTCCACAGCAGAATGCGACAAACGACAAAAGTGACATAAAGACGACATTTATGGCGACGGCAAGCAGCGTGCATGCAGTGTTCATTTGTATGAGACCAATGCCGACATAATTACTAGAATTGTAGTTGACCGCTGTGCGACAAATGCAGTCGCATGTCGGAATTGGTGTGATACAAATGTAACTGAAACTGCAGAGGTAATGCTGCATGTCATTGCGGCTACGTCATCGTCGTCTGTTGCTTTACCATGAACTATATCAGAAACATGTTTTAATATCTGAACAGATTATATTTGTACTTTAATCACTACCTTATTTAACTGCATTATTAAATTATTCTAGTTGATCGACCAAACCTTCTGCAATATATTTTATCCGTCAAAGTTTGGTTGATTCAATATTTTTTCACGCGAGCTGCTCTCGGCCTCCAAATATTCATGTACCTTCAGTAAATGCTTATCATATTGCATAATTAGTTTGGCTGCTCCCTTCAAGTATTTCGTCAACAGCCCCACCTACCTGGTCCAGTTATGGACCTAAACTACTTTCGGTCCCTTTCATATACTCATCAAAACGTTTATTTAATTATGTCCAGTCATTTAGGATAAGTTAAGTGGCTAATACATGTAGTACTAGGCACGTAGGTAGTTACGTATAAATATGAATATTGTAAAAAGATATTTTCCAATGCAGTGTAATATTATTAGTAACTTTGTCATTAATTACATCAAACCAAAGGTCTGGCAATAAAAGTCGTATCGATAGCAATGGCTGGTCAAAGCCTATATCGATTGTCGATTACAGGTCTACGTGCACGGAATGAAAATCTGCAACCGCCCTAGTTTTACGTTAATCGTAAAATATTGTGTTAGACGCAAAATTTGTTACGTCAGAAACTTTTTTGTGTAGCCTTTCTTTATTATCTTTTCTCTCTATCTGAAAGCGCAATGGTGCCTTTGATTCTGACTATTTGCCACCTTTGCGTTTATCTATTTTCTCATTTGCGATATCCCTATAAAAATATTTAGTAATAATATGATTAGTTTCCTACTACGTCACTATTAGATTAATGAATTTTATATTTCCGTAAAAGCAATATATTTCCACAATTCCAGTGTTTCGATAAAGCGAACATCAGAGAAATGTTTTTGCTTTGGAATTGTTCCATGATAATTGGCCCTTTCCTTTTGCCGCGAATATTATTGCACACAGCAACGTGCATTACAAATGAGATTAAATTAAATTTCCAAGCTCTATTTAGGGTTGGCACTGCTGCAATGACACAGGCTGTTTTGCATTTCTATTTAACATAGACAAGTACAATCTACATCGAACTATTTAATCAACATATGAGTTTCTTTGAAGGTTTTAAACTGTATGTAACGTTTTCCGACTTAGCGATACACTAACAAAGGTCCACAGCTGAAATTAACTATACAAAGTAGCAACTCTTTGTTTGTTGACACTCAAAATCAGATTTTTTGTAAAGTGGTCGGTTTCATAGAATATTTTTACTTCATTTATCATAAATATTTAGTTTCATGAAATAAACTAATGACAATATTAAATGAAAAATGACGTTCAGATACATCGTTTAAAAATTCTATTGCAGAAGTGACAACCCTAGTATGACGTACCCGCGCACAAGTTATAACATTACTTGCACCAAGTTACGATACGGAACTTAGATCTGGGTCGTACTAAGTCATAATGTTTCCCTGACTTTGTAAACTGAGATACATTTAAATATCAACTGAGAATAATTTACTGCAATCGTGTTGCGCTTACTTCCTTTGGAGAACTTGCATTTGTTTGTTATGGAAATATCTGATAAAAGAACAGAAAAACCTCGAAGTGGAAAGTGGTCTTCGTTGGCTGGATAACAGCAACACCAAAAGAAAAAAAGAAGTGGTAGTAATAGGAAATAAAAAGCCCGAATACTTAACATTTTCAGTTCTGTTATTAACAAATTTTATTGCCTATGTCACTCCTACTATGATGACGAATCATTCGATGAATATTTCTCTCTCTCTCTGATTTTGTACCCTTCTCTAGGTAAACGTTTAATACGTTAAACATTAAACATACTAATCCTCTAAAACTAGTCCTCTAAGCAGTTTTCCTTACATTATATTATCAACATTGTGTGTGGGTTCGACTAAACCGAAACCAATTTTTGTTTAAAATATAATAGCGCTCTCTAAACAGCAATTACACTAAATACAAATTAGCTATTAATTATACAAAACATACAATATCATTCATAACTCTATACGTTAATTCAAAAGGTAAACAGAATCTTTACATTTTATGAATAATAAAAATACATAAAATAAAATCTCAAAGCGTGACTGAAAATGATTTTCATCCGGATCTCATTTCGTTGCAAACAGCTGAAACTGGAAAACAAAAGCCGTTTGGCAGTGTCCCACTTTTCGACGCCAGTCATCAGTACGCCTTATGTCGGTTGAAACAATGAATTGTTGTTACAATTATTTTATTTGGATGCTATCAAAAGTACTTCTTATATCTCCCTTTGTCTATCATTCTTTAAAAAATAAAAATAAAAGATCTTTTTACACTCAAAGTTCCCATATAAAAGTAACGATAGATAGAACAATTCCTACATTGTATTAGAATTTGAAATACTGTTTCTGTAGTAACAAATGCATGGTCTCTCTATTTTAAGTCTCATATAAAAGAACGTTGACGTTTGAAATTGTAGGATTTTTGCTTCTCTTCGCATTGCTGCCGACTTTATGAGAAAATACTGCTGAAACTACGTTTCCGGTTACTAGTTTATAATATTTGGTTTGCATCCCAAGATGTATTATCTAATCCAAATATTTTAAAAATATAGTTGTATTATTACCACTTCACGTCATTAACTAAACATTGCGTACTTAATTTACGTAAATTGTAACCTTTATCAAAAGTTTTCTAATTGCATTTAAATATATGCAACATTTAAGAACGAATAAAAAATTTAATGTTGTTAACAAAGATCAAAATTCAGAACATCTATTAAATACACAAATCATAAAATTAAACAAACAAATCGTATAAAAAGATATTTAGTATACAGGCATTTGTTATAAGATCATTTCTGTTACTAGCATCCAATCAACACGAGAGACGCAGCAGTTCTCGCACTCTCCGATGCTCAATACGTGGCGCCACTAGTCCAGACAGGAGACTTCTTGAGCGTGGCGAAGAGCAGTCCAGACTCAGGACCGAACACTTTCTTCTATGTATTTGACTATCAGACCAAGGATGGGGACTATCCGCAGGTAAGTTCTAGTCTTCAAAGTTCCCATACTCACTAGACATCTATCAATTACATCTATAG
>LGAG01000082.1:1251365-1263896 GCA_001278395.1 Lerema accius
TAGGACATGAGATAGATTGTATCCTGATTATAGGTTCTCTTGGGATAAATGCAATATATTTTTTAAGTACTCTTCCGCGTGCGAAGCCGTGGGCGTCGTCTAGTTAGATATATTTCTTTAACGTTAATATGGCGGTAGTTACTATAATACGCGGTTTGCAGGTTTATTAGCGTTTTATATAGAGTTTATTGGTGCAAAAACACACAGAATATTAAATTCGTTAATAGCAGTATCAAAAAGCACTCATGCCTAACCGCGACATCGAAACTACCCGCAAACCTTTTAAAATATTTCAAACCGCACTTTATAAAATTTTATGAAACGACGCTATCACGCAACATCTGCGTTAATATCCATTAAATATTTATAAACTACGCAGGACTAGTTTTGAAATATTTCAACTTAAGTTCAATGTAATTTCGAAATTGAATTGACGAGAACTTAAAATTTGGGTTAAGGTATGTGATTGAGCTTCATATCAGAAGATAAAGTACAAAGTTAAGAAAAATTAAGAAAAAAATTAAGTGTGACACAAATACTAAATACCTATATCTATACATTATTACTTACACAGTGTAATATTAAAATACTAGCAAGTTTAAGATGCATCAAACAGTAAAGAAAAGGACCGCAACTACACCCAATCACTATTAAATTACATTGACTTGCAACTTAAATCTTAATTAGAACAAAACTTTTATCACACAAGTATGGTTTCTAATACTTATTGGAAAAGAATTCAAATTCAGGTTATACGAAAACGTCAATAAAAAATCTATGTTTACGAACTTTTGTGATAATATTCTTCGATAAAGTTTGATTATAGGCTTTGCTCTCAGACCAAATAATATAATAGACTCAGTGTACAGAAAAAAAATGAGGTAAATTGTTTTCTTTTTTTACGATCTGACGTAGGTCACCGTGCACGTACTGCCGAGAAATGTACCGGTAAACGTTATCATTTGTTATTAACGTTATGTTTTTTCCTACCACGCTTCTTTGTTCCGCAGACTGCGTCTATATATTTTTTGGTCTGTGGCTTGCCTTCATTGCTTTCATTTTATTTCTAAACTTTTATTTAGGTGCTTATTACGAGACTCGACCCAACGGACCACATAATAAGCGTTTATTTTTCATGCCACCTGTGCCAACCTCAGCATCGTCCTCTGTTCCACGTATAATGTGTGCAAACATTTAGTTTAGTTATTATTTCCAAGGGTTCTTCTCAAACTGCGTAAATGTTTCGTTATCTGTGTTAATATTAACCTAATTTTTTTTTTAATGCTTTCTGGTTTGTTGAATATTTTCATTCAACGTTTTATTACTTTCACGTGTTTAAAAACAGGAAGTAATAATTATGAATTATCATGTTTTCTTACTTATTTATTTTTGTGGCGCAATGATAAAGTCGTGATTAGTCTCCAAAGAAAGATATCTTCCTCCTTTTTCGTTCTATTGGGAACTTTATAGACGTAAGATAGATTATCTTTGAGATCATCAATGAATTTGTTATTTAAAGCAACAGATGGTACAAAAAAATTATTCAAATAAAAAATCCCAAATGTACCGTTAAACTAAATATTTTTGAGGTATTTAAAAATAAAAAACCATTTTAATACTCCGTGGTTTAATACAGCTGTTGCTAGTATTGTTTTAATATCAAACATTTCAATCCATTAAACGATAAATCTTGAAAGCACAAGCTGAGTCTGGTATTTCAATTCCAACAATTTTGCAGACATAAATATTTTGTTACATATTTTGTTTAATATTAAAGGTGTACCTATTGTTTTGGCAGTAGCAGCGGTTGAAACATCTGTTTTATTGCGGAGAATCAGCAATCAAGACATGATTTGAAGTGTCTGTTACAATTTATCATTCTCAGATTTAGGATTACTCATATAATCACACACATTAGTCCATAATAATTAAGACGTATCCACAGAGCTTATTTCAATGGATAGTACTCAAGTTTCTTGGAATGTAAACTTTAGCAACTCTTCGGCAAACAATGGACTTCCCTCCTTTAATATCTTGATTACCATATATGTATATATACATACCTACGAACATTATTCTGCATCTTCCTTAGACCCTTGTTACAACAAGAGAGTAATTATTCACAAATGGTTCTAATAATTTATTTAACAGTTGGAAGGTTTCCTTCCGTGTTTTCCTTCATAACTTATTAATTATTTAGCACGGAAATTGTTCTCGTAATAAAAGTTAGTATTTTTACGGAAACGAAGTGAGATAGCTTCTTTAGATTTTGATTTGGACAAGGTTAATTTGGGTAAATATAACATTTAATTTAAAAAGCCTTGCCCAAATTGTATAAGCGAGAAAATTATTTATTTTTTCTTTAACAACATTTCCTAAAGTTACAATTCTCCCAACTCTGATTTAGTTCATAGGGTCCTTTGTTAAGAAATATACAAATAAATGGTCACTGCCACTTTCATCTTCAGAGACATCAAAGGGATCACCAACATTAATTAGAATGAACTACTACCTCTGTTGTTATGTAAGATGCAGTAACAACAGAATTTAGGTTGAATTCAAGCAACTTTTCTGCTAAGGAAACAGGTTCCTAGTACTTCATAGGTATCTGTATCTATTTATTTTCTCTTATTATCTTTCTCTTAATTCAATACTGTTTACACAGGAACCCAAACGAAGTCCAGCGTCAAGAATCAGTGCTGCCAATATCAAGAGAACGCAACCGATACAAAAGCATCGTATGGGACGAATATGACACCTTGCATCAGAAGTATTTGGAAATTGGTAAGACAACCCTATTCAGAAAAAGAAGAAACTTTAGGATAGAAGAACAAAACTTTTGCAATAATCTGTAGTAAATCCATAAGATATACTGGATAGGTTGAAATCAATAATCTGTTAGACGCATTCGAGCGTCGCGGGTGAGCTGGGTCACCGATAGAATTCTTATAGCAATAACGTCAATAGACGTTCACCGTGCTCAAATGTTCTAATAAATTAAAGTCACAATGATTTTCAATATTCCATTCTACTCATTATTGCTTGTGTAGTGAAAGTTATTCACAGAGATTGAGAAAATTGTGCAATTGTTGAAAAGTTCTAATAACTATATTCGTATTAAATCAGCTTAATTAATATCGTTTCTTTTAATTAAAATCATAATTATTTTTCTTATTAAATAGATTCGAACTAGAGAATATAATTCTAAATTAAATGCAACATCGATTAAGTCGTTACTAAACTTACATACTATGTCTTAAATTTTCTTTATAATTGGCGATAATTTTACGATCTGTTCGAATTCTTTAAAGTTACTCGTATAAAAGTTAATCCTCTTTTTCATAATTAGATTATTTAATATTGGCTTCATCCTTTATTGTTGAATTGTTTTCTGTTTGCCGCTATTGTAATTCCCTCTTACCTTTTAGGAGATTAACAAAAGTTTTCAATGGAAAACTTAATGGTTTTCTGGTCTGCTTCGACGTTGTTAACTTGTTTACATTTATTTACCCCGAAAAAATTTGCCGAATTATTTTCTTATAAATAATTAAGAGAACATAATTCAGAGAAGCTACAAGTAGATATGTTTTTCTTTACTAAGTTAGAAACTTTGTAGCTATCCGTATATCGTTTGTACTTGAAGACAATAATCAGATCTGTAGAAGTATAACTACAATTTAACTAACATAGAAAGAGTGAAATTATGTGTATTTAAAGTGATACTATACATTTCTCCATACACAATAAATAATTCATTTAAACTCAAATGAAGTTAAGTGTTACAATTACTTTCCATGATTTTGCCTTGTAAAACAAACAATTCTATTACAGGTATGAAGCCGCGCATGAAAAACCATTATCGCGCGCACCAACTTTCCGTGTGGCTGCGGTTGATCCCCGAAATCCACAGAGCAGGGATGAAGGACGTCGTTGCAAAACACAACCTATTCCGGAACCACAATGACCCTGAGCTCTACGACGGGCTAGTTCGACCCGACCCTCTCACGCGCGCCAACTTTTACGACCCTACCTTAGAACTGTATAGAAAACCCTACAATGTCACCCTAGACATACCATCGACAACAATGGACACGTACGTGACGACATGCATTAGTGTAATGTCCGCTCGACCCGGTTCACCGGTTACCCAAAGCCAACCGAACAATAACACTCATCCACAAGACGTATCTAACTTAGAAGTTGCAGGGTATACAGCATATTCTACGGCTCTGAGCGTTACTATTGCGATTGGATGCTCGTTACTGATACTGAATGTACTGATCTTTGCCGGTGTGTATTACCAAAGAGATAAGACGCGGTTACAAGTCAAAGCACTGCAGCAGCAGAAGAGAAATCACACTTCAACCTTCGATAGTGTATCATCAAAACATCCGCACTACTTCGTTGGGCATTCGCAAAGTTCCAGCACGATAGTAGATATAGACCATCAAGATAAAAACGCGATTATTGCGATGACGAATCGAGTGCCGCACTTCACGAACGCAAACTGTCCAAATGTGTGCCACACAGGGATACAAATGTCGAATCTGAGCCAGAAGCAGAGTCCGACGAACAGAACCCAATGCACCACGCTGCCGAGAAAAGTGGGGTTCAGCTATCAGAATCAAATTTGTAATGCTTCCAACTGTATGACGCTGCCAAAGAATGCAACATTTATGAGCAGTGGAAATCTGCCAGACGTGCAAGCTCAGACGGGGCAGTCACAAACACCAGGGAACGGATCTGTTCCATCTTCGTCGCCACCACCCTCTCAACACTTCTCGCAGAAATCGAGGGTGCCTCAAGCAGCAATGTCTGAAATGAACGTATGAGAAATGGAAGATATTTACAATTATGTGTAAAGTGAAATGAAGTGACATGGACACGATCAGTATCACTGGACAAGGCATGGTTGTAAATATCGTTAAGTGAAACTCAGTGTATAAGTGTAATGGAGTAACGTACATTTTATTGTCTATAGGTGTAATTTAAGCGAGATCGAGTGTAAATGTAAATGGGTTATATTGTTTCTCTTGTACATAATAACATTTTGACTTTAAAATGAAGATACGTACGACTTAAAAATGTAAGCTTTCTTATATCGGGAAAGCTGACGACAAATTTCATGATTAAACCAAATTGTTCTCACTATAGATTAACGCTGTTTTAAATGGCGTTATTACTGTAAATACTTAGTACCTTAAAGACTGTAATACTATACTATTTATCGGTTGACAGACCACGTGTCAAATTATCCCCGTATTTATCTCCTTCAGAAATTTGTAACCTATTATCGTTATGAATATCAAATTGATTTAAAAGTTGTATTTTAATCAAATCACTGCCCAAATGTCAATATTATAAAGTAAACAAATTCAATCATTAACAAATCACGATTATAATCGTGTTCATTTGGTCAAATATCATGTCAATTTCATAGAAACCGCGGTCAAATAAATTGTGGCAGTGAATGATATCAGAATAATAGGAACATCAAATTATATTTTAAATGATATGTTATTAAAATTGATATTGCGTGAAGATTGCCTATTTATATTAATTAATTCACTATTGTTTGTCAATGTAATTGTAATGTTGAATTGTTTGATGATTGAAAGAAGGGAATACTTATAGTTTTACGACTTTTTTTGTTTGAAATATTGTAAGTATGAGAGCGAATAAAAACAGAACGAGTATTTATTGTTATATTAAGAAACAAAAGATAATTAGTAGAAAAACAAATTATCGGGAATTAAATTTTGCTTGTGGGTTAAAAGTATCTGAATAAAAAAACCTATATCACTCCCACAAAGGACGAATCATGATGGAAGCGGCAAGCCGTTTAGTTTTTAGAGCATAAAATATACATACGTATGGAAAAATTAACTTCCTTTTTGCGTAGTAGGGTAAAATAATTATAAACAATCAAAGGCCTACCATTTTCAAACAGTAATTAAAAAATCCGAAAACATTTTAATGTTAAGTTAGAACCGTGTTTGGATTTGATCATCATAATTATTATTATAGTAACCATTTTAAATCTAAAATTGTTTGAAATATTGGTTTATAACTGAAATAAAGAAACAAAAATAAAACTTTAAAAACTTAATGCAACACTAGTTATATCCACCATTATGTTCTTGCATTTATGTATTATTTGCACTCTTTAAGTATTTAATAACTTTAACCACAGAACAAGGAATGTATCTGTACGATGCTCTCATACCTATAATATTTAATTTTTTTTGTAACATGTTGCGTGTACAATTGTTACTGATCAACATACTCGTAACACCAATATAATGTTGAATGTCTGTTTGGATAATCTAACCGTTCGCGTTACTATGAATCTTATGACAAGTATCATCTTAAAAAAATAAGACAGAATAAAATTCGTGAAAATTAATATTTTGTGTTTTATTTTTAACTTTGTAGCCTGGTTACAAATATTAAGTGAGGGGTCCCGGGTTCGATTCCCATTGGAGACTTTTTTAGTTCATAAGTTTGCTCTCCACTCCTTAATGGTTAACTCTACTTTGATGATAATACAGAGAAATCTTCCAAGATTTGAAAAAAACTGGAAAATCTTTTAAAATGACCTGAGAAAGAAATATCACCACTAATTTTAATATTATCATTACTATTAATACTATTATCACCTGATGGTGTGTGATCACTGTCGCCAATATCGTATATTAGTGACGTAAAAGTAAAAACATCTCTTTTTTACGCTGTTTCTTGAGAATAAGAAACCTTAATAATAGTACCTACCTCAAGAACCAATACCTATTACCTATTATCATCGACTTTATAAAAGTGAAATATAGACTGAAGCCTAAGTAAGCTAAGAACAAAAAACTCCTGTCACTTTTAAAAAAAGAAAATTCTTTGCAAGATCATTTTACCGCTCCACTTTTTATAATAATGAAAAAATGCGAGACAGAATATTATGATATAATAATTATGAAAATTACTTGCACTATTTTAAGCGTTTATAACATAAGGTTGTCACAGAAATATCCCAATACATCACAGTCATTCATAACTCTCAAACCCCAATCATTCATTCACGACATCACAATATGCTACTAATTACGTTGAAAGGAAATATTAGGTCCCTTTTAAACAAAAGAACGCTTTGGCTACCATCAGCGTTTCGGTCCATTCATATTCTCTGTATAATTCTATCATATTCTGCAAAAAATGTCTCGAGTGAAGCTTACGATCCAGTACGCTTAGAAAACTGAGCGAAAATCACCCTGGCATTTTATAAAGCGGGTCATTGCATTCTCTATAGATAAAGATTACTCCAATAGAACGAAGACAATATTTTGTTCAGATTTTCATTTTTAATATCGGTCTCTTAAGCTTGTATTGGATTACTTTTGATTAAAGGAGAATCCATATAGCTACGAGTATGAGGTTGGAAGACATTCGTGTAAGAACGTGCTTAGTCTTAGATTAATCTATAATTTGGTTTGCTTATATCTCTTTTAAAATGATTGGCAAACGTAAATTGATGGTAAAACATTGCATTCATCGCCCATGGCCTTTTGTAAAAGCAATAGATGTAAGTAGGTACTGCTGAATTACATAACAAGGAGAAAAAAACAAATACATTAAAAGAAAATTTATAATAAAAGGCTAATTGTAAAAAACAACACTAACGACTATGTAATATTACAAACGAGCTAACAAGGCAAGTAACCAAAGCCAAATAAAAGCTAGTGAAAATACAGAGCATGATAATATTTTACGCTACGTGAGATTTTTCTAAAACATGACGTGTAATAAAATTTGCCCGCTGTTGTTGCTGACCCTATTCGGCCACTTGAGCTGGAGCCCGGGTCAGGGTTGCCGCTGCTCTAATTACGGGTATATTTGTGTTAAAAACTGTTAAAAGTTTATAAAAAGGCGCTTCAACATTTGACATTGTTCTTTTTTCACTACGACGTATAATGATTTGAAATCCGATCGCTCTTTGGAACCATTTAGCGTTGCCAAAAGGTGTTTGTTATAGATACGTGGGTGTAAGATGATAATGATGTTACTTAAGGTTTAAAAGTTATCTTAAAACATTTCTACAGGTCTTTAAGGCGATGAACAGGTGGGCGTTTAACGTCACAAAATATTAGAAGACTGAACATGGTAAGATAGATTTAAAGGTTAAAGAAAGAAAAAATAAAAATTGCAAAAATATTAAATTATGTCGCTTTTAATAGAAGAAAAGGCGGCAGAGTGAATGAATACGACTGATACATTTGAAAGCATTAAGAATTTCGCGAGGCACCTTTGATGAAGTTATCTGGCTATCTTTTTATACAGTGTCAAAAGGGCCTCTAAATGTTCAAAGGTGAACGTGATAGCGTTCTATTGAAATGTTTTGCTTGAAACGACTTTACCGAGAAATTATAGCGAAACTTTGAATTTATATTCGAAAATTAACACATTTACATAAACTTCAATCGCTGTGACATATTAGAAGAGTTCTTAGTACGTTATGACCTTTCAGTGACATTTATGTTATTAGAATCAAAAACCAATTCCACAATAACAATTATAAAATTAGTAATTAACACAAATACTTAGGCATTATAAGTAGTAAGTTGCCCCCGCGAAATGCATCCTCGTATGTATCGAATATTATCAAAAGAGATAACTTATATAGATTTCTGCAGGTACTTTGATTATTTGTTAATATTATTTTGACTTGTTCATTTATAGCCTTGATGAGTTTATACAAATCCAAAATTTTTCTTGGTACTGAAAAAGAGTCGAGCGAGCCTAATAAATATTTGGATTCTGATGTCTTTTCCAGCACATACGAGTAGCTATCAGAAGCAGGAACTAACACCATATACTTAACAAGAATACAGACCATTACTCTAACAATAGAATGTTCCGCTACAGAAAAGTAAAGTGAAGCAATAACATTTAAGGTCGGATGTAAAATGTAACAAATCGTGTTATCCGTAAAGACAAAGTAGCAAATTTTAACACGTCATAAAACATGGAAAGCGCCATTTTTATTTTACACAACGAATAAAACATTTTATGCGATATTACAGTTTAATAACTGTTTGTTTAATAATGTTGAGGTTACGGCTAATAATAACAGTGAAGTTTAATCCGATATGTTACTTTGTTGTGGTTACGATTTAGTTTCGGTTAAATTAACTATTCATCTCACTAATAACATAGCTAACTTTAACCAACCTTTGAAACAAAATTTTAACATTCATTGCAGTGTTATTGATGACACCGATAAGTAAACCTACTTCAAAAAGTCTTATCCTTTGAAAAATCTGAGATTCCTTGTTAAATAATAACTGAATATCAAAAGGAATTTTGAACTATAGTTATCTTCTTTAAAGATGTATATAAATACCTTGCATACTTAGGTATGTTTGTCAGTAAACTCCTCCTAACTGGAACAATTTTAATAAACATTTTGTGCTGGTTTTAAGACAGACCGAGTATAGTTAAGGGCCATAATTGGAATCGATCCTGTTGTTAAGATGCTTATAGGAAAACCGAATGAGATGAGCATTTCCTAAAGATACATAAAGGTTGAATGTCAAATGTGCCTTATATGGAAAACTACTGGACCATCCAAACTATAAAAGATAATATATTATTATGTCGCGAAACACAATACATCTACATCTACACAGTCGTCTAGTATTATTTATAAAATAAAACAAACGACCGCTAAATATGAGGCTTCATTAACTGTTGCACGAAACGTAAGGCAATAAAAAATTAAAAGATAAAATTAAAAGTAAAGAGATAGGTAGAATGGGCAAAAAGAAAAAGGATACACTCACAAAGAGCTTCCGCGCCACTTGTTCGATAGCTTTGAACAGCGTGTCGTAAATGTGGATGCTTGAAATTAATAGCATTTGATGGGAGTGCGTTGAAAAACTGCTGTGAAATGCTTTAAAATGCATCATCTCTTTCTTTTTTACATAAACATTATTGAAGTCGATTGAAATATCATTGATTGTTGTTTAGAATTTTAGCTTGAAAAATTTATGAAATTGGCAAGCATTATCTTAAAAACAAAGAACCTCATAGCGGAAAAATATTATTTAGAGATGAGGATATTTAAAAGACATATAGACATCGTTATATTATGTAATTTTTTATCTTAAGAAGACGATAAATTTAATTCAAAACACGATCATATTATGTGTAATTCTATAAGGGTCTCAAATTTTAACAGATCAACTAACTACAAAAGCATTAAGTACCTCATATCAGTAAAAAACTTTATCAACATTGGGTTTGGTAAGAATGTTTATGCTCCGCTTTGTTGAATATTTGAAACCAATGCAAGAATGTCTTTAAAAGCTTAAGAGAATTTAAAGAAAATGGCGTTAGAGAATGCTTTTTAGATTGCTTTCATACATGCTATTCATTAATTTGATTTTGAGTCTTTAGATCTTCTAATTTCCATGAGATAAACATTAGTTAATACTCACATTAGACACTTACACGTTGACCTAGAAACACCGAAGTATATAAAACCTTTTAAGAACACTTACACCGCCAACTAAGTGCATGTTAGGTACTGAATACTCAGCTAAAATCGCAAATCAAGTTCTTATAGAAATCTCCCCTAATGGTAAAGTTAAGTTGGAAGTTGGCCAAGAAAAAATAGAAAACAGATGAAAGAATTTGAAAAGATGATATCTGTCGTTAATGATTGTATTTATCGGATTCTTAATATTTAATTTAACTTAGCTGATAGTGGCGCGGGAACCTTTACTGTTATTTAAGTAGTTACCGATTTTTTCATAACATCATTTATTATGGGCATAATTATTATTAATGTATTTTGCTTTATTATTGTATTTAGAAATAATTCTATCTTCTTTTAATAAAGCATTACTAACTAACCAAAAATGTTCTATTACCTTATGACTTACTGACCTGATAACCTTTTCATCAGAAAAATGTCTTGGTGTATTTTTTTTTTCATAAAATCAACTATAACATAAAAACAGTATTTTTGTTTTATTTTATTATTGACGTAGATTTAGAAGGTACTAAATTTCAAATTATACTCTCAGACTCCCAAGGTTTTATTAAAAAAACATTATCACGAGGAAATATCAATTGTAATTTTCAGTTTGCGTAATTCAATAAAAGAGATAAACATCGACGAGCCGCCGAAATTAAATTTACGATCCTCGCTCGAAAAATCGGATTTTCTCTTTAAGGAAATTTTCATTTTCGAGGGTTAAACGATCTGAAGGAAGGATTAAAATATATAGAAAGGTCAGAAGAGTCAACTTGGAAGCTAAATATTAACCTGTTATTTGGGAAATTAACTTTGGAGTAATCCGGTCGGATGTTGACGGATCTGAAACGCCAGTTACCGAAAATATTATTTAACTTCCGTCTTAGAACGTCGATTTTTAATGTAATGTGAAACAAACGAGCTTACAACAATCACCATTCCATTTCCTGCTGAACATAGACATCTGTGACAAGCTTTGACAGTAGTTCTTAGGATAGTAGAAGAAACTATTAGTTGGTTAGTAAAGGTAAAGATCATCATAATATTTGGACTGCAACAGGGAAAATTTAAGAATAAAAGTTTAGTTAGTAACTCATGTGATTTTTCTTATCCAAAGTGAAAAGTCCGACCTGTTTCGTTGAGATCATTCCAGAACGAATCAATTTAAATGTTGACACTGCACTCCAGTTTTCGAGTGAATAAGAAATTGGATGTTATCTTTGACAGATAGACCGGATCTTTAATCTATTTTTGTAAACGATTGATTACTTACATCCTCAGAGTATTTAGTTTTTTGTTGCAGTAAAACTACAGAGTATCTACAAAATGTAAACGTTATTGAAAATAATAAAAATATCATTTGATACCCAAAAGAGAATTATATTCATATCCCTTACGAGTACGTTATAATGTCGTCAACATTACGCCATGCGAAGCATTTTAGACACTATACGTTATAATAATATTGGTTATTAAGTAGTGTATTACGCAATATTTTTTTTTATTCGTTTGTATACAAGTCGTAGCGTATTTCTTATTTTCTTATGTAGGGGCCATTGGAGTATTATTACCATAAACTCTAAACTAGGGGATCTTTTTATGCTCTTTTTGATATTAAAATAGTCAAAGTACATTAATCATATTCATATCATTCTGTATCCAATTCTCGTTATCCTGCCAAAGGTTCAATCTCGCTTCGTGATTTTCTCAATATACAACACACAGTAAATCAAACGTCCATATCTCACGGCCAACGCACCAAGACGCTAATTGCGTCATAAATGTCTGACGTCATAAGCTGTGAGCGATGTGGGTATCCGGATGTGTCATCTGTCAGGTACATTGATAACCTGGATGGATGGATAGGTTGGTATAAAATAATAAAGAGTGAGGCAGAAATGTCGCTCCTGTAAGCATCTGAAACCAATGTATCCGAAGAAACAAGTCTTAGAGCTAGAACATTACTTTTGTGTAATTGTTTTGAAAAGAGGAAAGAATAAACAGGC
>LGAG01000082.1:1264504-1274614 GCA_001278395.1 Lerema accius
ATAGGTACCTAACCGACGGCGCATGGTAGAAACGTTTAGCAAACCTGAGCAAAGCTAGACTTTATCCGCATAACTCTTGCGAACCAGTCTACCAGGATATTAGAGACAAGTATCCTATTGAGCATTCAGACAAGTTTGGTAGTTTCAATGTTCAATAGAATATTCTATGAACAATTGAACATCAAAGATTCATGATTGTTCTAGTACTTTGAATAAACTCGAAGCAATCAATTACTCTCTTACAATAATGAATTAATTTAATCTTTCTTTACCGTGAAACAATAATTTTAGTAAATGGTAAGCTTTGTTATAACATTGAATAGATATTTATATTCTAATCCTTTGAACAGTGATCTTTGAATAAATTCTTATACGCAATGAATCACCTGCTACTAATTGATCACCGACGCTTTTGCGGTCAAAAAGGAAGCGACATAATATCCGCTTCTTGGAGACTCCTGTATAAAAAACTAACTGAAGACCAACGCTAGTTATTCAAGTGATATGAGATAACCCTAGCTTCACATTAGGCTGTGTGTTTGTGGAGAATATCTATAGGTTAAGCCGACATATATACAAACGCTTGAAAGACATCACCCTCTGACGCAGTTGAAAACAAAATCCTTTTCAGGATTGTTTGTCCTACACATGTAAAAACAACTGTTTACGGTTCAAGCATTCTAGACATACACATACCTACATGTGTCGTCGCTCTCGTATAATCTGTGGTGACGTACAAGACGCCACTGCTTAGCCTGCAGCTTAATGCAAAGCAAACGTCGGCTTGCGTTTACCTAACCGTTAGGCATCGACACATTTGCATGCAACGTCCTCAGTATTCTAGAATAACTAGGACACATCTAAGGTGGTACGTGAGCCGTACGGAGCTCTGTCGCTACGTCTTATAATTATGCGTGTTATGAGAGTGAGAATTAATTAAGAATCGGTTGTAGGTAAGTGTAAAAAGAATATATTTAGAAGAAACAGCTAAAATGTGTATTAATTAGCAGAGTTTAACCCATCAATTGCCTTTTCGCTGTTGACATATTATGTCCTAATAAATAATTGTTAAGATACATTATGATTAGTACAAAACCGATGTCAAAATAATAAGAACTACCCCTATTTTTTAGAGGTGTTTGCACCTAGGAATTGACGGATTTATAATTATACTTTAGTCTGAGCATTAAGTGCATTCGTAGCAGCGAGTCAACTAATCGAAACATAAACGTTTTCAAAGCAAACTCCTCTGAGTTTCCACTAAGTTATTTACCAACATTTCCTAATTGAAAATGAAACCCTTAAAATGATTCCTCACACAATGACACCAATGAGAATGAAATGACAACTAAGTTACACCAACTGTCGCAAATGTAAAGTTTTAACAAAGGGGGACAAAACGAAGTTGGCTCGAACTAAAAGCGTGATTCCTTCCAAAAGTTCCACATTTCCATAATGTTGGTAGAATGAGTCACAGGGTGATTTCCTCCATTAAGGTCCTTAGCACAGACCAAAAAATATATAGACTCAGTATGCGTAGTAGGAAAAAACATACGTTAATAACAAATCATAACGTTTCCCGGTACATTGCACGGCAGACCGTGCTCGGTGACATACGTCAAATCGTAAAAAAAAAATTACCTCATTTTTTTGTTCTGAACACTGCGTCTATATATTTTTTGGTCTGAGGTCCGTAGTAAAATTCTCCGCATTCATAGACCACCATCAGTATGTATTATTTGTATGTACATACACGCTCTTAGGTCGAAATTCGAACGTAACTAAATATGTCAAGCGATAAATTATTCATCATTATTCTTAATACAATACCGAAATTCGAACCTTTAAAGTATTACTATACAGAATGTTGTAGTGTCAATTAAATGGAATAAATAAGTTATTAATTAATTACGATTATAAATCAGTTTTTTTCTGTAAAACATAAGGCAGAAAATTGGCACATTGTCTTCTTAATATAATAATAAGCAGCTGAACATGGTAATCCACTCAGTAATTTAAATTAATGTTCATAAATCGCCCTGTATACAATACCAGTACTACGAGACAAAAACTTTCAACTTGTTAATAAGAAAGTTTATTAATCGCTAAACTTTACGTTATACATTGCCGGTTGTGTTTGAAAGCGAACTTTTTGACACAGTCAAATAACGCAATGTATTTCCAAAATAACTAAAAAACGTCACAACCAATATTTGTTGAAGTAAATTAAGGTCCCAAGAGTGACCTTTGTCAAATGATTCGAGGAAAATAATGAGAGGCCTTTTGTGTTCAAAGATCAAGTGAGTTTACGTACTTGTTTCGTTCATAATTTTACCAGCTTTGGTTTTGTACCTAATTTTATATTACGCAAGACCTGAACTTTTTTACCCAACAATTTAAAACAACTTAGTTCATTTGTTTTTTTTTTATTTTTTCTGTTGAGACTCACACTGTGACTTATTTATAATATTTAATTCAAGCACATCATTATATTTAACACGTTGTTAAAGATTGTTACTGAAATTATAATTTTTACTATATGCGACTCTTTCAAACTTTGTTTTTAATTATGTTTTTAAGAGAGATGTAAGAACATAATTATAAGTGACGTTTTGTAGTCTCAAATTGCAATTATGAACTAGAATTTACGATTTAAGTCTTTGACTATACTTACCAGTTTCTCGTTAAGGATAAGTCGATCAACTTACAACGAAATTCTATCTAGCAATTGAATTTTACCAAATTGCCGGAAATTTTACCCTAGAAATAAGGGGGAGTACACCTAATAAAGAACAAAATTTATAAAGATATCAATTACGTTTTCAAACATTTAACTGACTAAATACTAATTCAATGAAACGAGGTTTATCAATAGAAAAAAAAAATTCAAAAAACTTTTTTCTGAGCATTTAAGAAATTCAAAACTGATAAATTTAGCATTGCATTTTAATGTTTATTTGAGTAGGGCTAGAGATTCAATTTGAATAACGCTCGAAGTCGCATTCGCTTGCGTATTGATTCCTCTCCGCGATGCTGGCTTTGAAATAAATTCATGCCTGTAACGAGGAGGTCTTCTACGCCTATATAAAGAACTGCATATTGAATTGACAAGTATGTAATTACGGATTTTTAATCTTATCTTTACCTAATACGTACTAAGTAATTGTTGATCTTACATAACGATAAAATTAAAATAGGTACAAAGTGATTGTGAATTTTACATAACGATACAATTACAATAGGTATGAGTGATTGTAGATCTTACATAACGATAAAATTAAAATAGGTACTAAGTGATTGTTGATCTTACATAACGATAGAATTAATATATTATAACGCTATATTGTAACTGTTAACGTAAAATAAAATGTAATCACTTCCATAATAGAGATGAATCCAATGACACCTTACTTTGCATCCTTCAAACCATTTGGTCTGTAGAACAAGTTAAAGAAATCGACATACATACTTAAAAGACTTTACCCTCATAGCTTAGTCGCAAAATGTATCGGCATTCCAGACCATATTTCATCGTATCACCTCACATCTTTTACTCGCATTTTCTCGTTATGCAAAGTTATTGAGAGCAGAAAGGGGAAAGCAAATTAGTAAGTCGCAACATAAAAGCTCGTGTAAAGTCGAAATGCTCTTTGAAACGTCGCTTGTACTTCGTTCGCGTTTTCTATTTACATGTGAAAGGCTTAATCATGCTTACGTCAGAGCTGAGTGGCGTAACGGACAGTTTCATTAACATTTCAACGTTCGATTTGTCTCCAGTTGACTGAAAATTGGTTCATCAATAACAAATCAGGTGATCAACTGATCAATGTGTTAGCTGAGATAATTAACATTAACTAGATAGGTGGGTAACTAAACTGCAAGTTGCGGAAAAATCAAGCTTTAACTATGAAAGCCACAGAAAATAATATATTTTTGAAATATCCTTGTTAATACCCTCTACACTAATGTATTAACAACAACTAATATTCTCACTAACATCTATTGCTAACAGGACTTACTAACCAACCAACAGTCATCAGGGCGGCAGGGGTTGGTGGCACTGCCAGCTCGTTTTCTATCTTAATACAATATAAAATAACCTTTCACTCTACACCCAAGATGATCACATTATATCCTATAACCAATGAATGAGTAAAACACTTATAATATTATTTGTCAAATTAAGAAAGGCTGCGGGTAACAGATACTTGCAGAATAAATCAAACACAATTCAAAACCACTACATCTTTGCAGTATAATATTTAGACCTTTTACCTAATGTAGTAATTGAATTTATCTTGTAGTCGGTTGTGTCATAAAAATCCATTTCTATTCAGCAGTAGTCAGTCCGTAAACAGCTTTAATAGATACGAGTTTCTAACCTCAATGAAAAGACTTAACCAGCTTTTTATAAAAGAAAAGCAGCTCCTCCTTTTATGTAGGCTTTGAAATTGAATTTTTTCACGTCTGAGATAATATGTGAAGGTTCTTAGGGCTGAATATTTTAATTGACTTAAAAATGGAGGTTGATTATTAAAATTTCAGAACTTTTTCTGCAGTCTGGAGGCTTTCGACAAGGATTAACGACTGTCTTTTAGCGATAATAGGACTGACCGTTAATGGGCCCTCTGAAATATGCTCAACAATTTTTGCCATTAGCGGTCAACCATCTACCTTACGACTACGCCTGCCGTTTCTTAACTTTGTTAATCATTATCAAGCAAGCTACCTGACTGTGAGCGCTTCAAAATTCTGCAGTCACGACAATCGTCAGTGCGGTTTGACTTGACGTCAGTCTCATGTCGCGTTCAGCGGAATCGCACCTTTAAACGTAAGTTAACTTAATCTTAGTACTCACACTCATTCGTCTTGTAAGAACTGTAATGTCTTGTAAGACAAATGAGGGTAGGTGATAATTTAGTTAACAGACAAACACTGTGTTACTCTTTCACTGCAATGTATGAGTTTTATTAACGTCTTTATCTTGTTGTGATAAGCTTTCAAACTAACTTGTCTTGAGATATCATACGTGATAGTAAATTATTTAATATCTACATTTTTTCCATTTAAAGCACACGGTAATATAGAATTTTTCATGCGTTTCAACTGACACGTGACCATTTTTATTAGTTTATAAATTCAGGTTGCAGTTTTTGAAACTGCACAATGCTTCATGCTCAGGACAAGTAAATGTTCATTAAATTTGAGTCACGCTTCTGTAATTTAATACCACTTTAATACCGTGTACTAAGTTTATTTTAATGAAGCATAAATTTATATTTCGTCCATGAATTTAATGTGATGCTCCTTGTTTCGTTAGCAGCATGCTTTCGTATTTAAAATAGATAAAATGCAATGTAGTCGCTTAATTGTATTTTCAAAATACAGAGCGCATTTCGCAGTTGCATTTTGTAAGCGAATAAAAGCAATTGTGATTTTGTAGTACTCGTAGGTATAAAGTCTTTGGGCGCCTGAATTTGAAGTAAAAGTAGTTACTAAGTTATGGTTGTGGTTGAAAGTAACCTGAATTCTAATGAGAAGATGAGTGGNATTATTAAATGTTGGTTATTAATAATTGAAGGATCCCTTAATAGATACATCAGACGAAAGACGATCTTGACAGATAGTTGATGTTGACATTAGTATCTGCCAGCCAGGTACATCTAAAGATTCTTTAATTTATAATTCTTTGTACTAATTTATGGTCAAATTTGGACCACAGAGATCCTACGTAATATAATTAAGCAACAATAGCCACAGTGAATCGACCATCTATCAAAATACAATATCATTGTAATAGACCATCTATCAATAACAAGAATACGGCGTAACGACCTTATTTAATCTGCCGATGAAAAGCTTACGCTCCACGGTTGGAGGAGCCGATTCATCATCGCCACCAAATTACTAAAGCTTACAACACGAATTAATGATGACAGGAATTCAATAACGGATACGTTTAATCAGCGTCGTCTTAATGCTTGTTGAGGCCCTTGGACACACACGTGGGGGCTCTATTGAACATTTTTTTACGCTTATAAGACTTTGTAAATAAAGTATTAATATAAAAACACTTTTCAAGAGGCGACCATCCCAGTCCTCAGGGGTAACAACGCATCTTAAGACGAACTTCGAGTGGGACATATACTAACGATTACTAACCGGACTACTAACATTTGCTAACAGGACTAACCTGCACTAATAGTACTAACTTCCGTGATCCCCACGCTAACGAATTAACAACAAGTAATATTCTCACTAACAACTATTACTAACAGGACCTATTAACCGACTAACGGTCCCCCTTTAGTCCTACTCGAAGTTTGTTACGATGTCCATGGGCGGCAGGGGGTGGTGGTACTGTCAGCTCGTTTGCTATCTTAAAACCATAAAAAAATACAATAAGTTATAATGCTCCTTTTGGTAGATTTTTAAGGTGAATTTCAAAAGCTACCTACAGAATTAAACCTACAAATATCTACCTACCTAAAATTGTTTTAACCGACTCTCCGATATGACCATTTGACTACGGAATTTTACCTCAGACTAACACTAAAACTGTCAAGTGACGGCAGATTCTGCTTATTCGTGAACTATCGTATTCCCAAGATAACTAACGCTAGCCCTCCTGGAAACAAAGAGCGGAATCCCGAGGATCAATGGATCACACAACACGGGCTCTGCTTGTAGTTGTATGTAAATTTAAGGCCAGTGTTGAATGCAGTGAACTAAGCTTTAGTGTGGTTCAAGTTAGAAGTGACGAGTTGTGACAAATAAAGGATGAAGTTATTCGAAAACACAGATAAAAAAACAGTGTTGAAAAGGTTGCATTGACAACTCAACATAGAATTCTGAATTATTCGTATTCTGAGGATTACTGTTGTTAACAATGGACTGTATTATTACTCTTTGACTGAAAATCAAATAATTACTTAAATGTGTTATCGGATTATTCGACGTACAACGCACCATTGAAATGTAGAACCATTAAGCTAAAGCTTAACACTAGTGTACCAAACCAAACAAACAGTATCAAAAGTAGAAACAGTGTTGCCATCTATATTGGTCACAACAAGAACCAAAAATATTTTAAAGTTAGGTTGCTATGCCAACACACTGACAGTTCTCATTTCAGGTACAAAACTCAAAAGACTTTTCCTTATAACTTGCACCCTACATGGAATCACGGATCAAACGTACCGGGTCGTCATGGTTCAAGCACTTGGTGCCTTCGACAATATTCAGAGGAATTCATTCAAATAGGAATAACGTGAGTATTTGGCAAATAAAGCCTATATTGGACATATTGATTTAATAGAGAGAGTTGTGGAGAAGCTCAATATTTAATTGATGACACGTTGAAAATATGGTATTGATCAGTAACGTTTTCAAAGCAAGTGAGGGATTTTGGTATATCTTAGCTCTGTTTTCATCTAATTTTTTTGATGTTAAAATACCATACGAATCAAGATGTAATATTTACAAAAGTGTCATGTTAGGCAATATAAGATTTTGCCTTTATCCATTAACCGCCCATTACTAAGCTCGGTTCTATCCTTACGAGTGTAACTGAGGAGGCTTAAAGCATACTCCACCATGCTGTTCCATTGTGGACTTGCGGAAGACAGACCATTTATTATCAAAGAATTCTGCCTAATAACGCTAAAGGTAGTCTACAACAAAACTGAGATCAGACTTTTTCCGAGAAACAAAAAGTTAGATCTTGGTTTAAAATATAAAGTATCTTTTGAAATATTGTTCAGGTGCCTGAAAGCACTCACCGAAGATTAGTACGGATCCTCACACAGAATACCTTATTCTTGGCTTTTTCTTGTGGTTGGAACACTTTCAACTTTTATGGGCTTAATCTGATGGAAGATAAAGATATCATGAAACTTTTTGCTGACACTCTAGAACACGCGAAGTGACTTTAAATATCGTCATTTTTATTAACTGACATCAAAAAAGGGGAAGGTTCTCAATTCGTATTTTTTTGTATTTTTTTTTTCTGTCTTCGAAATGATAAGATATGTATTTACTAATTTAGGTTTAAATAAATTTTAGTTCTTTTGAAGTCGGTTTTTTTTGTTGAGAATATATTTTTCTTACTTCATATTTGTTACCTGACTGCAACGCATATATCTTCATATGAATGTATGTAACTATCGAGATATCAATGGGTTTGTCTGCTTTCACCAAATCTTTCACCAAGTCAAGTTTTTTGTTTTAGTATTAATGGCTACTAAGTTTAAGTTTCATGATACAATACCTTTCTGAAGTCGTTTAACCTGAAGACGTTATAATATACAAACACAGATAGCCAAAATACGAAGATCAGAATCTAGTAATTAATACTTTGAAAAGGAACCAATATAAGCACTTCGACTATTCTCAATATCTGTAACTACTCTTAAGTAAATTAGCACAGATTTACTTGAAATTTTGGAGCTCGTAATTTTCTTCTCCAATAACCTTTAGGCTTACTTTAAATATTCATATTAATTCGTTAAAATTTGCTTAACTCCTTAAACCGTACAACTAAAATTAGTTCGAGAAGACAGCGTTAAAGTTTGAACGATAATAAGCCTCAAATTAATTACTTGATGGTAGATTACCCTTAATTAGACTCAGTATTTAATTTACCAAATAATAATAAAAGTTGTTATTTAAAAGTTCCAAATTGTCTTTAAATAAAGTACAAGTAATTAAAACTTCGGAGCTTATTGGAGTTTCAAGACGGTTTCTCGATTTTGTATTCGAAACAGGGTAGTTTTGTTACGCATCCCTTATTAAATAAAGTTGTCAAAGAATTGAATAAATCAAATACTTCAATTAAATAAATAAAATGTATAAACTTTTTTATGTAATCAGAATAGCAAATGAGCTTGCACTGCCTATACCCTCTCCCTATACGTGTGTCACAATACCTAAACAGAACCTACGTATAAAAGCGACTGTAACATTATTAATATAAAGATAATTTAGTATAGATAATAGACTTATTTCCGCCTCGACCATAGCTACATTTATCATGACAGTATCCATCCGTTTCTTGCGTCAACAACGCTATTGTTTTCAACATCGAGTCTACACATACATCAATACGATACACATAGGAATAATGTCCCGGAATATGTAAATTCCGTAGTCACTGAATAGCAATGCGGACATCCCGCGTCGGATTGCAAATTACTGGTCTGTCGTGTGCACACTTCGGGCCTACTGGTTTATAATTCGAAGCAAAATGATATTGGCTTCGACCCATTAATGAACCGTAAAGGTCTCTTCTGACTAATGCGTAGAGTCACCACTACGTGCCACCGCGTCAAAAATCGATTCAGCAATTTAGGAGTTCAGTTACAACCACCGATACGCTAGACATTAAGGTTAAAAATCGGTATAGCTGTGTCATGAGCACGACTGTGTGTTCTACGTGAATAAGTTTATGTTACATGTAATTTTTTTTTAATAAAAAATACTTCTTTGCATATTTACGTCGTAAAATAACCTTAAAATGGCGGCGCTTCCCCTTCCACTGCGCGCGATTTTTCATTGTTCTCGCTTATTGTAATTAATTTTTTTGATCCTTTAGCTATTTAATGGTATAATTTAATTTTGGAATCTATCATGATTCGAAACTATAGTACCAAACTGTATCTCCCGATTTTGTAATTTAATTAATGGATTGCCCCCGTATGGCAACAATTTTCAAGACGCATTCACGTCAAAAGGGGATTATTCATAATATCTCATATGCAAAATCAGCAAGAGAAAACTAAACTTTAGCCCATTTGGATTAAAAATGGTGGATGTTATTAGCATTACATTTATAAAGCTTTATAATAAGCAACACAAAGACTTAAAGACACTTTATTCTGGACTATATCTACAGTTTCCTGTTCTCATGATACAAGAATATGTCTTAGGATCACACTTGCATCTCAGTTGAGAGTGAAGGCCGCTGGGATACAACTGTTCTTGTACGGACGTTTATTGAGATGCAAATTACCAGCTCTGTGAACGTGGTGCAATACAATGCGAATTATGCGAACCTATCTGTATGTAGTTTGAAAGCTGTAAACAACCTTTGAATTCTATTCTATCTTTATT
>LGAG01000082.1:1284529-1304541 GCA_001278395.1 Lerema accius
TCTTTCTCTTTATAAGTAATAGAGGACAAAATTCGATCATGATTCATTTGTGAACTAATGGACTTTTGTCGTTTGTCTGTCAGTCCAAATTGTTATCGTTCAATGATATTCGTTAAAGTAACCAAGGTCTTTAGCGACGCTTTGGTAGACCATTAACCTTACTACCAATCTACAATGGAGCAACGTGAAAAAGTATACTCTCTTTTAAGCGGAAATTCGCGCTTAGAGTGCTATTGAAGAGTTTAAGCAAAGCCAACATTAACTCGACTCATAAGAAAGCTTCGAGATATAAGCACATAACCATAACAATAATTTCTAAGAGCTTATAATTTCACGTGCCTACTAAAGCTAAGCGCGAATCCATGCTGATGGCTCTGATTAACCCGACATTCAGAGAAATAGGTTAATGTACTTTGGAGCTTCGCAACAATATGCGGGCGTTTGGAACACATGCGGGCACGATCGCTAATGCCCGCGTTACACAGATTGCCGCAACTATTGTTGTTTAAATAACCAACCTTGAGTTGGTATTAAACTTCACTGAAACATTAATTTGTTGAAATGTTGGGAATTAAATCTGTTATAAATGTTTTATGAGATCGTTCAGTTAAATCTACCGTATTGGGAAGGCAGGTAATATTATGACCAGAGTCCTAGGCTCGCAGACCAGGGCGACATAAAGAGTCCAATGACATCTAACGGCGGTTATGTTATTGTAATTCGTCTAGGCGTTTGAGCTGTAGAACGTGCGGAAGAAATGGAAGCATAATTACGCTGGAGAAACACTTTTCTTCTAGTACAATTGATAATTATCTTAAAAATTTATAATTTACTATCTGATGCCGTACGAATACAAAATGTAAACACAGTTTCATTACAACGTACTACCTATCACAGCACTAATCAGTTATTTTGAATGAGTAACCAGTATCTCCAGTGATGTCCGATCCATCAATAGATATTGGCGGCTGTAGGAGATAAGTATGATTAGACCCGCATTTAGTGAACGTCCCGAACATTTAGAGGACATACAGATTCGTCCGCTAATGTGAACATTTGTACTGATTGCCTGGTTTCAATCCATTAGCGGCCACGGGGATCGGATCTATCCTCTGGATTTTGCGCGCAGTGCGTTGAATACTATTCCTAAGAAGGCTACATTACCATTGGTCTTTTGACTTTAATTAAGGATTCCGAATGTCGTATACAGTCTCTGAAAATCTAACTCCTAAACATATATAGCGGGTTTTTTAAACTCTTCTTATAGGTATAATAACACTCTTGAATATACAATTTTTTTTCTTTTTTATAACCCAACCACAGGTAAAAAAATACGTTGCTCTGAAACACGCCGCATTGATAATTATTACGTTAATATTTTATGTAACTTTTATTTCAATCTGAACTAAAGTAGCATCATTGTAATAAAACGAGTCCCATTTTTAATTCTGTCATACTTCATTATATTCTTTTTACCAGGAATCCTAACAAATGTAACACGAAACCTTCAAAAGTCGTAAAAAATTCCCATGCCCAATCCTTTTCTTGAGAACTTTTAAATTTATTCGAATGAAATATTCACTGGGGGAAATTTGAAAGTCAAGACAAGTCAAAAGTCAAGATACTCTCGACCTTTGAAAGGTAAATAGTAGAAACTTGGTTATTGCTAACATTTTCGAAGACGGACCCTACAGTGTGTGTGTTTTTCATTTGACACAAGACATTATTTACTACTAACATCACGCATCATTTAAATTAAAAACGAAACAGCATTTGCAATTTGTTACTTACTTTGAATAATAAATCTACATAAACACGTGATAGGTTTAAATTTATTTAATATTTAGACGCCTTTTTAAGGACAGTGCAAACCCTTATGAGTTTCAGATTTGGTAAAGTCAAAGTTGACATTGAGAAGAAGTGCAGAATTACACTACAGTTGATATACAGATTATGTCATCATCAATCAAACCCAGAACCCATATCAGGATCTTGCATGGTTAACTATTTCGCCATAGGGGCATGCCTTTCCAAGTAAAGAATCACTTATGAAAATTTCCTATTAATCTGTTACCTAGACAACTCCCAACATCAATCGTCCCGTAATTCAATCAATCTTTTAAGAATTTTAAGACAATTATGTAAATATTATCCCGATGTTTTCCTTCGCCGCTAAGCAAATTGTAATTAATAAAGTTTCAAATTTCGGTGTGACTTTGAATTTGACACGATTACGTATTCGTTCACCGGCCTTACGTAATTTATTATAGTACTTTAGATTATTTATTATTGTCGTCTGTCTGGGCATACCTGGGTAAAAATATTACAGAGACAGCTCTATCATATTATTAGCTTCTTTACGAAGTTTTATCTTAATTGGTCTACTGTCATCTAAAATAGATAAAGAGAAATAAAATATAAAGAGAAGTAAGTTTGTTCGTAACGGACCTCCTTCATCAGGGTTGAACTAATTTTAATAGAATTTTTTGGTATATTTTAAAAGAGATATAAAATGGTTAAACTCCTATTACATTTCGACTCAGTAGTTGGTGCTCTTGGCGAACTTCTATTGGTCAGAAGAACAGTTACAGGTACCGCAATGTTATAGCTAAAGTTATTCGGTACATTCACTAATAGTGACATAATGTTTACTAGTAAGATAGAGCATAAAAGAGATCGCAGAAAAACATATGCTAAGTCAGCTACGAATTAGCATACAATTATTTGAAACACAGTTAAATAAATTACAAATCCACTTACATTTTAGTTCCATAACCTCAAGCATTATTTAATTAGTCACCTCGTATCTCTCACCCATCACTAGTAAGGGGATAAAATAGGAGCTGGAAAATTTCACGTTGTATGTAATTAAGCTGAGTACACAACACAGCCAACTTGCGTTACGTATTTCGTTTATGCTTAAACCTCCTTTACCAGGAGCTCTCAGCTATCTTGGATGAGATCGTCGACACGGTATAGTGGGTGAAGACTAATCTAATATGAAATTTACTAAGTATAGTCAGGTAAGTGAAGATGTTTGGAACACCGATCGGTAATCTACGTCAGGTAAGACTACGTAAAGATGAAGACGCTTAGATCTTGACAAACTTTTAGGATTTATGTTGAGAAAGACACAATTAGGGATTGAAAATCAATAGTGTGAGACTTTAGACTTTACTAATTATAATTTGAACGATCTTTAACTCCAAGTAACTATCTAACCAGTATTGAATATTGACAAACAACGCAGACAATCTTCTTGCATTACATCAAAGCCTATAATTGCTTTAACACTAATCATGTGTTCCAGAATTGGTTAAGCCTAGCCTGTATTAGAGTCCTACAGAAATAAATAAACAAATATTTATATACGAATAACTCCTTAATTTTACACTTAAACAATAATTGAAGACTACAATCCTACCTTACGGTAAGCAACAATTCAACAATATTAACTATACATTTTGAAATAATATTTAAATGAAATCAGTTGCTATAATACCTAAATATAATTTTAATTTAGATCCATATCGTATTTTACTAAGACTTTATCAATGTTGCTACAAGCTATCCTATATTAGAGTAGATGTGAACTGTAAAATTTAACGGCTGCCCATAGCTCTTGTCTAAAGCCTATCTGGCTTGTCCGTTCGCGGACAGCGATGCATTCAACTCTATCTACCAACGAGTGCTTTGCTGTAACTCACTACGTCAGTACTACAGATAAAGTGGTCTAGCGTCACCTGTTAGACTACTTTATCTATTTACCGCACAGTTTAAAATGGCACAAACTGAGCTAACTGGAACATGTTTTTGCTTTTTTGTGCTCATTCAAAAGTTCCGCGGAGTTTATTCGTGTTTCATGACATAATTTTGTATTTGGCTGTACCGTGCTGCGATTTATGAGTAGTGGAATATACTTTATGTTTACTCTTTCGTCATTAATTTCTCGTGTTAAAGGATCGATATTTATTGCTTGATGATGATCGCGGTGTATTGAATGCTTGTCATTAGGGATATTGGAGTTGACATCGATCTCGTAAGTTTGATGGGAGTTTAAGGTTATAATTAGTCTTCTTAAACATTCTACTAACAGTGAACAGATTTACATTGGATTTCTTAATAAAAAACTGAATTATGTGTCATTACCTTTTATCTACGAAACTGATTAATTCAGTACAACTAAGTTCTTTAACCCTTAGTTTAAAGGTTTTTGGATCAAAAACCGAGGTATTGCATCATTAGTAAGTCATCGAGTTTAAAACCTTCTAGCTCAATTCACATACCTTCTTCACTATGTTTGCTTACTTCATTACAATATTATTAAGTCCTTACTGACATAAATAACAATACTAGTCCATTTACCTTGTCAATTACGAAGATAAATGCATTCAACTCTACTACTGTGAGCGCTGCGTTCTATCTTGTTATTGTACTTTTCACAACATTGGTTAGGGTTAAACCAACGCGAAAACCTGTATGCGAATATACAGATGAAAATAAATATACACCTATTTAAAGTATTCATCAGCATTTGTTACTTAACGGTTAAATAAAAGATCTGTGTCAGAAATTTCAAAAGTAATCTGAAGCCTGACAAACATTTCAATTTAAGAAAAAAATTATGAGTTAGGTAAAGTTAAAACCAAGAAAATCCGTCGGGGGCTGTCTTTACCTGCTCGGAGTTAAATTTATTATACGAGAAATAATATTGAGTCCATAATTAACGACAGAAACATTATGTAAAAGTCACTGTCATTTTCAAAAAGCCCTCGAGGTACTTTCGTGGTTTAATAATTATATTCCCTAAGTCGGGGGATTTTAAAATTTTATTTAATTATTTTTCGATTATACTTTTCATGCATCGTGGATATTTTCAAAATTTAGAATTTTGTTTTTCTTTCAATTTACTAATTGTGACAGGTACGTCATCTTCATAATTGAAATAGTAACTCGAAAGAATTTACCAAGTTTTTTTAGTACAATTTAATATCTGCGTTTGCTTATAGTAAAAAAAAAATAATAATAATAATAATAAAATTGAAATAATAAACTTTGAGGAAGCGATTTACGCGACGCGTGGATTTGGCCGATACTTTAGTTCATTTTTATCGCCTTTGCGGACAATCCGAAGTTTGTAACCGAGTTTACCGTAGCATTTTAAAATGTTCTGTATTTTAATTTCAGTTTTATTAAAACTCGTGTATCTACCTCTTGCCTCTTGGCGACAATTTTAGAGACTTAACTGCTATTTACTAAAGTTATGTCTGGTCTCAATAATAATAACGAGCATACAGATAAGACAGACAGTTTAAATTCAAATTATGTTGACATGGATGTACGATATTATAACTTTTAAAGCATCAGAGTGACGTTAGCATAATAACTATTAATAAAATTGTTCTTTTTTTACTAAACAAAAATCTATTTATTACAAGAAAAATGCGAGTTCTTCAAATAAATAGCTTAATATTTCCCTAAAAGATCCGTAGTAAATAATATGTATTTCGTTTATTTTAAAATTGATTAACGATTAATTAGTTCCACATTCCACGTCAACGGACTAAAAGGCACCTCACGTTGTACGACAGCAGTTCCAATATAAATTAGTTGGCAGATGTTTGACGTACAATTTGTAATCAGTCGTCTATAATGTGAATGCTATTGAACCCGAACGGGAAATCAATTTGATGAGAAGGGCATGGGTCGTTTCCTCGCGGTTAATGTATTACTAGAGGTCCAGTTTTGTGGACATTCGACCATGGCTCTTATTATCTGACTGTACTAGAAGGACGTCAATGTTTTTTTAAGTCCTTTTCTTCGGCATGATCTACAGCATCAACGGTATGACGGATTTCAAATTATAAGGTGACAATGAATTCGTCTTCATTGTGAAAATTAAATAGGCTTTAATTTTTTTTTACCTTCCCAATTTTGTCAATCAGTTTTTTTACACGACTACAGCGAAGCCAAAAGAAGGGGTTTTGATTTTGACTGGTATGTATGTATGTGTGTATGTATGTATGTTCATCTGTTCCCTTTTAATTCCTAAACTACTGGTCATAATTTGATAAGTGGGGTATCATTAGAAGCGTCTCGTTATCTCCTTACTGTTCAATGTTTATAACGGTATTTGGGGAGGAAGCTTTTTGGTCGTTTAAATACTAGATAAATATTTTATTGGCAATCAAAGATGCGAGATCAATATCGCTACTTCTAATACCGTACCTCAAGATGTATCAGGTATACGAGTACATTCTGCTTAGTATTAGCGATCGATACTGTGTCTTCTTGTATGGTGGGAAGCTAATCCAAATTACTCGAGTGTGCCCTTATAAGTATCTTTTCACATGTACGAACTACAGGACATCTCGACGACAAAATGTCGCACATTATATCCATGACTATTTTGTCTTGTAATGTCTAAATTTTTTGTAAATCTGTATAAAAATGATTTCGATTAATTCACAAGAACAATAATACATTTTTTCGGTTCAAATCAATGATATCTAAGCAAAATGAAAGTGGTGTCATATGTTGTCGCTATTAAACTTGACTATTAGCAAAGGAAATATTCTTACAATATAAATTGACAAAGGACACACGCGCAGATAGACCGAGAGCAATTTACAGTTATCATTAAAATTTTACTAAACACAAGATCCATATCGGTATTCGAAGGTAACCAAAGCGCAACGAATGTATCCGTATACATACAGATTCTTCCGTGATAATAATCAATAGCGCATACAAAATGTCAGAGTACTCGTAACATAATTGGTATAATCAGTTCTTGCCGACTTTTTGTCGTGTTACTCTCTGTTATGTGTCGCACATGTAAAAAGGCATTAAGTTGCTGTTACTGAAGTAATTGATTTGGCAACTTGTACGTTTAATTTGGCATGATCCGATTCCGAATCAGCAAAAATGAGAGTTCACAGAAATTGAAATAACTAAGTGGGCGGAAGCTGAATGAATCGGATATGGACAAAATTAAATAAAAATTTTGCTTTTGTAACAAAAAAGGGAAAGTTTTATTTTAAAGTACGTGTCTCATCTTTACTAATGTTACTAATATGATAGTAACTGTCTGTTTATTGCCTTTAGACGGCTGAATCTCTACCGTCTGGGACAATATTTGGTACAAGGATAACTTTAAACTTCTAGAAGAATATCTATGTTTTTCTTGTTACCTATTGTATTTTAAGGCAACTTAACTGCAATGTCCCAAACAGAAAGACACATATACAGACACACAATATTTTGTTTTTTCCACCCATGTTTTTGCTTCAGGTATTAAAAATATTTTTTTACAAATAAGACCATTACAAATCGTTGCAAATTTCGTACATGCTCTGTTATTACACGGGTTATCGGGCTCGATACTTTTGGCAACCACCACAATTCGATAAAATGACTCATTCTGTACAAATTATTGCCATTTGTGTAATTTTTAATATGTTAAATTTACTTTGTATTCCTCCTTTCTAGACTCAATTCAAGTTTGTCAAAGTTTTAAGGAATTATAGAAAATTGCAGCGGAATATTCTATCCTTTTCTGATTGGTCAATTTAAATTAAGTGTCCATAAAATTCACTTTATGGTTTTTAATACACCTACTTTTATACCTTGACATGACACAAATGCCACTTGCTTCCTATTATACATGTACCAAACCGAATCTGAAAATGTAATAAATTGAAATGTTTAAAAACCTCAATTCGCAATTGTTATCGAATTCGTTGCTTTTACGAGAAACTCAATTTTAAATTAATACTGGTTTAAAATTTCTGTAACTGACTGAAGCAAAAATAACATTAGTTAGGTTTGACGTTTTAAACTTTTTTAGTGTAAGAATTTCGTGTCTCAAACGGAATCAATGAAAGTTTTAAAGGAATACATCCTTGTTTATTCGTTTGTGTCTTTTAAAAGTGTTTATCTCCTCTCCTATTCATCTTAGCGATATGTTATACAGCGTATATGTACTATCTTACACAAAAATTTTCAAATCGGTCCAGTACTTCCTGAGATTAGCGCGTTCAAATAAACTCCTCAGCTTTATATTATTAGTATAGATTCAATAGTCATCATGCTATGTTTAAAATGCGGTATTTCCACGTTGCATTTACATTAGAAAGTTATGAAAAAGATGTAATACTGATATTGTTCAATATTTTTCCAATGCAGTTAAGCACGAGATTATTTCTCAGCTATAATATTACGTTATCGTCGCGAATGTGAAATCGTTCGTAAGTTTATTGCCGTGAAAACGTTCCTGATCTGTTATAACACATTTCCTTGAGCGCCTTTCTAAGCTCAGCAAATAGTTGGATACCCTTTGGATTTACAGTGTGATTCAATTCATTTTCTACAAATTACTATTAGAGTGTGGATTATTGTGAATTAAATCATATTTTTAGTACCTAACACATTAGTTAGCATTACAAAATTATTAGGAAAGTAAATCGGGACTTAGGATTTTTTACAAACATAATGTCAGTAGGCTCTTTTAATATAAAGAAACTAAGTCATTGGTACCTAATTTTTTTATGAAACTCTGTCTGAGCTTGGCTAAAATGAACGATCCGAAAACACTAAAACATGTTTATAAAAAACTGTAAATCTAAATATAACACCGAGTTTAATTAAATATTTTCTTTTAAGTTTAATTAAATTGTGAATTAAAAACAGATATTTAAAGAACAGCCTGTATTTACAAGGGCTTCAGATATTTCCGACATCTTTATTCGTAGATATGTGGGACATTTATTTGTCCTAGAGCGCCCAGGAAGATTTTCAATTCCCAACGGTTTCTTCCCTAAGGATTCTGATATCTTGTGATAAATTACAAGGAAACTGCCCGTTCAAGTTAACACGTATTTCTCGTTGGAATGTCTGTTAATACTTACTCTGTTGAAAAAATGTGCGGCGATTTTTTATTAGTCTTTTTTAACATAAAGAAGTTTTGGGCTAATGATTAAAGGTGCGATTCCGTGGAATGCGACATACGACAGCTAGCAGCGGCTTACAACAATGACTTTTGACACAATGGCAATAAATAGGTATTGTATGGCACTTAATTGAGGTCCTTACGAAGCACAGAAAAAACGTTACATGCATCCTTATTGTCTTTACGATGATTATTTGCCGTATCTTTCTTACTAAGGAAAAAAGAGTAGCTACAATTGAAATCTTTTCATCGAAATATGACATCTGTAGCATAATTATAGAATCATTAATTACAGTATTAATTTTTATGAGACTATTGACCGTATTCTAATGGTCCTTCTAGGTAAGAAATAAAATTCCATAGCAGAAGCTAGCGCTAGTATTTTATAGAAACTTCATAATGAACTACTTATACCAGGTATCAAATTTACTGGAATACCGTACCACCTTGTCCTAAATCAACACACGATCTCACGCCGGCTCCTAATTAAGTACCCGGAAGTGTTTGTAAACGGTAAATTACGTTGCCCAAAACTTCGTTAGTATGTATATTTTTAGAACGAACTTTGATATAAAGGACAAGACATTGTTAAACCTTAATTGCATTAGTGGGGTAGATTTTGACCCCTGACAATACTTTATTTTAAATAACTCTGTTACTAGTTTACCATTTCCGCTCCACTTTCTATGGAACCTATAGATACGCTTGTATTTTACACTGTATGAATACGAGTAGGTCTTTGACATTCGCTATTTTCGTAGATATTTCTCCGTTGGGTAGAAATTTACCCCATGAAGATATTTGTTAACAATTATTACAAGCAAATACCTACACTCAGATTCATTGGAAAACCGGATCTTTTTGATATTGTACAATAATATTAATCGTTTAGAGCTATAGCCTAATTTACGTGTTAATTCACTTCAAACCTACAACTTATTTTATAAATTCTTTTCCCTAGTATTTAATAGTGCGCTATAGCAGTCGCATTCGTGACTGAAATCAGTAGCAAAACAGTGAGAGATTAATACTGTTGCCCCAACAATGTAACTGGCTAAAAATATGAACTCACAGACACGTCGTGTATTGTGGAACATGGCGCGTATACCGCACTCTATTCGTCACGTACGCGACCCCGTTCTTGAGAGGCTGTGTTCAGGCTGGATAGTCTATATTACTGACTAGTGACTAGTAATACGCCCTCGATTCGCTTCAGATATCGTTTATGCTTACAACTAGTGCATAACTTAGCAAAATTTTATTTTCAGAGACAGTAGAGCAGTTTTTAGTTCCTTTCTTCCTTAAAATAACATATCAAAACTTTGAGTGCTGTTTATGTCAATGACCGCGTACTATATTGTGGCTATAATAGCTTGTTTCCTTACAATATAAATAATTATGCTGAACTTCAAGGATAATCTCAAAATTAACAATGAGTTCACTAGCAGCAGTGAACAAACTACCATTACATGAGATTATATTGATAAAGATGATGTGCTTAGAAAAATATAGTCGTGATCCATACATATTGCAAGGCTTGGACCGCAGTTGATTCGTCACGTACACGACCCGTGTCGGGAGCCAGTCGTCGGTTGTCCGTGTAGCTTAAAATTGATTTTGCCAAGAAAAATACACAAACAATAAATTGGCATGGGTGAAAATATTTTAAAATTTAAGACCTAAAATTTTATGAAACTTTAAAACAGTCTCATTTAAACAACCTTTTTCTAATCCGAATCAGCAAACCTAAGCAAATCTTTCACCTCCTTTTACTGTAGGTTATAAAAATGGGGTACCTTTTTACCCCTGCAGTCACATAATTATAAGGTACTTGAATACCCCGCTGTGCAACGTCGTAAGGTCCGTGATATTGCAGATATATTTAAAGTTGCACATTTCAAATCGCTATAAACTTGTGTGAAAGTTTTCCAATAAACCCCAGAGATTTCGCAATTCGTCACGTAGCGTCTCTTGAATGACTCGGGTTATCGGTTTGCCATCCCTGTAAGGATTTGTTCAATCGATTTTATTCCAGATATGTTATTTTAAACACATATTTATTTTATACCCCTACGAAAACAGAAGGGGTGTGTGCCAATCACTTCTCCGCCAATCCGTCCTGGAGTATCACGATACCGCACAAGTGCGGTACAATGCTTTAGGCCTCCTGTCGTATATAAGAAGACCCGTCTCGTACCCCATTAGGCACTAATAGGTTGGAAATAATAACACTAATCTTGTTTACATATAAAAACCTAGCGTACGTGTTGTCTGAAATTCGACTAAAACCCAATAAATTAAACAATAGATTAACCAACTCTTCCGATATTCCTAGCTGGAAGGTGTCAATGTCCACATCACCTGTACCTTTATTTTAACTAAACTCATATTTCCTACAAAATGATCCAACAAAACTACCCAACCAAAGTTACTTACGTAACAAAATACCCCTTATTAATAACAAAATGACCTGTAATGTAGTCAACTTCTTCGCACACCGGTGATGTATAGCGGCCATCAATAAAGCGCGTGAATTGCAGGAACAGAATCGTGAGCGGGTTTTGGTCCGTCACTGTGTCACGTGCCTCTTGAATGACTAGGGTTATCGCGGCGGTAAGGATTTATTAGGACGAATTTCCTTTCAGTGATATGTTTAGATATCCTTTCAGGTCGGGTTATTTAATGTATCGTAGTGAATGTCAGGTGGAGAGAAATAATTAGGTGAGAAGGTTAAACTCGATACAATTTTGGTGGGATTTGTGACCTTATTACAGAGACATTACAGAGTATGCTTTTCTGATTATTGAGGAAGCTTAGAAGATACTTCACCAACCTGGTCCAATCTGAATAGGACAAGGGGTCAGAAGTTAATCTAAGTGTAGAAGATTTTATCCAGCTCAAAGTCCTACGACATGGCTTAATGAATGTCATTTATCAGTATCAAGCCCTCAAGAATTTTAACCACTAGTAGTCACTCCTCCACCTTCCGACCGCATAATTGCTAACTTTATCGATCAATAGGGCCAACATAAGCTGACGTGCTCAGAGAGCTTCCATCATCCATTACCAATGTCATAAAATCAAACTACAATCCATAGACGGCCTATCAAGATTACCTAAGCCATTTGCTCTCCACAGCATTTCCGAGTAAACATTTCCAATCTGCTAACAACATGGTAGGTATTAGGGCTATTATCAGGGTATTAAATATAAAAACAGATTGCTGTTACTCTAACGGCCGGTCGCGATAAAATCCTTTAATAGGTAGAGGTTAAGTTAATACAGTGTTATTTTTGAATGCCGTTAAACACAAGGCGGGTTATGAACGATTGTTTCTGTGGCTTTTACCAATTAGCATCCCCCATAGATGGGATATGACAATTCAAGTTAAAATTTTAAACCACAATACAATACAATACAGTTACAATCCCGTTCTACACCCATAATCCGGTTATCCATCTGTTCATAGGTCCTTAGCTTTATAACTTAATTATGCTGAAATGGTACGAAGTAAATTAAGAACCTTGAAAATTTTTGTATCAAAAATGCTACGTCATCCTTTACCTGTCAATCTTCGTCCCTCTCTCTCGAGTATTTTCAAGTATGTATCTACGTGAAAATTATTTTTTATTTCTTACTTACCTATATACTGATGCAATTAATAATGAAAATCGTGCCAAACATATTTCCCAAAAACTTTCCATCATATACAAAGCCGACATTTCACCAAACCGCAATCAGGGCGTCTGGGTGGCGTAATCGCTAATGAGATGTTATTGAAAAGCTATTTCGATGAAAGTCATTTTGCCCGAACTTAACTCGGGAGTTTTTACGACGGTTTCATAGTTATTAGGTACGTTTAGCAGAAAAACAGTGTTATAGGTAACATCGATGTTTTATTTTCATGACCTTAGTCTTTAAAGAATAATCTCACAATACTAAACTTACACATTAACGACAACAATAAAATGAGTAACTGTAGGCGATGAAGGGACGTTTAAAGTGTAAAATCCAGTAGATAATGATGACCCGTATGGCGCAATGATTACCATGGCGGATCGCGCTTCATAGGGTCCTGGGTTCGATTCCCAGTGGCGTCGAAATGTAAATGATGAATTTAAATTTCTGTTCTCGGTATGGGTGTATGTTTGTGTGTCGTCCATGACACATACAACACAGGAAGAGTGTATAGAGCTAAAAAAGAAACAAAAGTAGCTGTAGAGTAACATAACCAAACATATTAAACCAATAAATAAAACTCATTACAATAGCTCTTTTACTCATACTATAAGAATCTATGTGCTCATAAACACTTGAACGGTGTGTGTATCTCACAATATCTGTGCCCGCTAGATCTTCATTTCGTCGTGTACGTGAAGGGAATTAAAAATTTATCAGCTTTTATAACCTACGGACAGTCGACGACACTGATTCGACTTCAGGAACAACAGTTCTTGTAAAATAAATTATACTTCAACATACTTCTCCATTTAAATCTGAATCTTGCTGACGCATTATCCTTAGGGTGCAATACTGTCCATGAATATTGGACCCTAGGGAAAATTATATGAACTTGTACAAATTAGCATTCGCTGGCTAAATTACTGTATAGATGAGGCCACGCGAAATTAACACTGTCACTAACATGCTCGAACAAATTTTGATTATACTCTGCAATACCTTGTTAAATTAACAAACAGTTCATAAAACAATGTATCATTGTAAGCGATCGAGCGAGTTAAGCTCGAGCGCTAAAGTATTCATGAACGCTTTTTGTTTCGCATGTTTCGCAAGGCAGATTAAAACATGCATCTGTTTATTGTTTAATTTAAACATCGTCCAACCTTGTAGGGCTTGTAGATCTCCTGACAATTTGGGAACACCAAAGATTTGAAATGGTACAACCAACTTATAAAAAAGGCGTGGCAGTCGAGTAGTCCAATCTTGGACCTGACGTCTGAAAGTTAGAGACTGATCTGAGTCAATAATGGATCGAAGCCAAAAGATTCTTACAAAGCCCCACGGCTAATGTATATCAACAAAATAAATGCAGATCAGAACATGGATTCAACATTACTTTGGAACACAAAGTAGGAATACATTTCCATCCGCCGTTATCCGCGGTTTACGACGTTCCAAGACCCTAAAATTACCGATATTGTGAGGGATACATTGTAGAAAGTGCTTTCGTGGGATCCGGATAAGATTGATCAAAGGACGCAATTCATTTGGCTTGTTATGAATCCGTGAAATTTGCGTATTATCTGAGAACAAATTGAAGATTATGGCTTGTTCGGAATGCGATATTTTTTGAACTGGCCAAGCGTTTTTCTTTGATCGTGAACGATTTGCTAAATTTGTGTAACAGTAGCGACCTAATATAAATGGTGTTTTTTTAAGCATGATTCTCATTAAGACTTCGAAATGTCATTTATTCCAATATTTTTTTGCTTACCGGTTTTTTTCAATTATTATTTATTTGATTTATATTTGCTTATTGTATTCCAGACTCGAAACCTGACCCCAAAAATTCTAAAACAATAGTTCAATAATTTCAAGCGGAATAATCGGATGATTCCCAAGCAAGTATAGAATTTCAAATCTCAATAAAAAACTGAAATGATCGTTCGACTTGTAAATATTTATGAGTTACGAAGGCGGTAGGAAGTTATACAAGCACTCTGAGCTTAGAATCACGTCGACATCACCTTTGAAGTCGGTTAACAAAATTTGTTGAAGTTTAGCCGAAACTTTTCCTGGACCGTCGATAAATCCACACGAAAATTGGGTACAAGTAACTAATCCAAAACTAAGTTTTATTGTACACTATTTGTTAATTCACCACCAGTCCTACTGATCATCATCAACTTTTTCACAACACTTCAGAGAAGTGACATTTTGATGGTTATCTGATAACATATTCGACTAATTAACGCCGCAAATCCACTCACTTCACATCGGTTGGAAAATAAAACTCATGGGAAAAACCTCCCAGTGCTCTTTTTTTAAAAAAAGATCAATTTTTCAAGATCATTTGTGAATAGGAAAATAAAAAATGGCAAAACCTTGCTGCCAGTCCATTCACAATTTGTTTCTCTTGAAAAGTTTTGCAGACCATACCTCGTGCCTTGTGAAGTGTCTTCGTCGAATCCTCGTGCACTTGAGACGGGCGTTTTATTGCTGCCAGTACAATTTATTTTCTAGCAGACTCTGCTTTTACTGAACACGCCCTCATATGTTTATTTTTAAGCCGGATTACTCAAAGTGTTTTGAGAGAGGGATGATTTGCTTTTATATCAATGTAAGTAAGTATTACGAGTACTTATTTGTTTTATTGAGGGTAAATTAAGCGAGATTAAAAAAACGAAAGCTGTTTTTATTATAATTATTATTATTATAGTACTTGGTTTGACCTGATTCAATGTCATTTGTATTTTTAAATACGTTTATAATAATTTTAATAGCTTTGTAAATTGATTTCATACATATAATGTATTTCTTAGCAATGTACAAGTAAGGCCTTCTAAGAAGTTTCATTTACAAACGAAAAAGATAACAACAAAACCAATGCATACAAATTATCCTTCTTTTTATTTTTTCACGTATCAGTACACGGATAGCATTATAACTAGACTGTTCTTAGCTCTTGCTAGAAACGTTTTGAGTTAATTGGCTGAGGGACCGAGGCGTACCGATTGGACCGCTACAATTTTCGCTCATATTATGATTAAAATTGTTGGTTTCGTTTAGATATGACCGGGCGGAAACTTAGAGACGTAAATATGTATGAAGCTTTTCTGCATTTAGTCGCAGCAAAGTAAGAATTTAGAATGTACTTTAAGTGATTTCATTTATCGAATGAAAAATTTTGTGAAGACAAAATTTGTAGACTATGACATAACTATAAATGGGCATAATCTAAAAATTAAAATATAAAAATTTTTGGTATTATGCAACACTTGTAGAAATGGCCTCGAAATTGCAACATTATACCTTCCTGAATTTTTGGTGACACATTAGTAATTTTTTGTAAGATGTGCAACGATTTGTAAAAAAAAACAATATACACATTACATAAACTCTTCAATTGACCTTCCTTGATCCTAAAATCTAATGTCAACGTACGAACATAGTCGACTAAAGAGATAGTTATGTAATTAGTCCCAGAACACGGCCGTGACTTGTTTGTACTTAATTAGTTTAGGGACTAGCAAGAACACCGCTTTAGCTGAGATTATTAGTTTGCAGGAATCGACTGTATTTGGAGTTTCAGTGGGGTCTAACTTTCATATTATTTTTTGATAGTAAAGTACGAACTTCTACATAAGTAAATCTGTAATAAAATTTGAATTTTTACGTTGTAATTTTTGGTCAAATATTATCATAACAAATCTTTCTTTTTAACGGTGACTTGTTTATTTATTTAAACATTTGTGTCACCTCCTTAAAGGTAAAATATAGTGTATGACTTAATGCCCAAAAGCATTGTCCACCAGTCAACCCTGGGTAGATGTGGAAATGGCTGATGATGGGTGTAAAAAAAGTATACTTGTAATCTTCTATGTAAGTATTTTAAGGATAGAAAAACGTGTCAACTCTGAAGTCATTATTTAATAAGATGAAGATGATCCATGATCAATATTGTATACATACGTTTGTTACAAATACGCACCAATAGCCCGTAATGATGCAATCAAGTACAGCGGACTAATTACTTGTCCAGTTCGTTAGTTAATTAATAGTGAAGCCTCTGTAGCTGTGGTTAACCAATCAAGGTAAAGATGACTAAAAACTGCAGCTACTAATTAGACTGAACTTAATAAAATCTCACGTATGCCAAATCTAAATCTTAGACTTATCCGTGCCTACATTGAATTGAACGTGCTTACGTAGAAACTGAACCTTTCTCGTTGAAAGAAATAATTTTGGTATGTAAAAATATAGAGTTATTCGTCATTTCGCACGGTAAAATCTAGCACGATTGAGCGAATTGGTACTTCTCGAATTTACTTAATATTTTTCTCATCAACTCGCACGCTCATGCAAAGTACAGTCAGGTAAAAAAAAAACAAATAAATTCTGAAAAGGACTTCAAATAAAATGACATACAAGCATAGGAGTCAATATGCACATTTAAGAGTTAAAAAATCAGACCTAGATTGTACCCATTCCTCTAAAAAACACTAAGGAATGTTGTCTGAACATTACCGCATAAAATCTCTTATGATCCTCGGAAATTAAAACGGATACTGTCAAGGAAGCGACGCGACTTCCTCACCTTATCTCCTAGGCTGTGTTATCTCACGGAAATATGAAAAAAGATATATGGAGATCGAAGAGAATACCGGGGGAAAAGGAAAATGACAGAACGACGAAATCGCAAACTAACAATTTGTCTAAGGTTATTTATTGGAGCAACTACAAATATGGTGTTATTTATACCCGATTGCGCAAGAAGGGTAATTTTTTGAGTGTTTGTACGTGTTATATCGTCGATGACCGATGAGTAGTTGATACTTCATTAATTAATAACACCACACTTTATGCACGATACTTTAATTGTTCACTACTGTTCGGAAGCCATATTAGGAAAAAGAGTGAGAGCAGAGAGAAGGGTTGCTAGGAGCATTGAGTTGAGTGAATGTATGTGGTATGAATGTGTGTGAGTATATAAAAGTACGTTTGTCTATTTCTTTACAAAGTCCAAACGGCTTGATAAATTTCAACGTGTAAGGTCGTCTCTATTGCAGAATAGGTATATCGTCTAGTCGTATATAAGTACGTCTGGTGGAAAGGATTATTGCTAAGAGTTAAACATTCTAGACACACGTATCTTAATAAACAGTTTTAAACCACATTTATTCCCCATTCGTATAAGACACTAGATTTAATTCTACGTCAAATAAATTAGGAATGATGTCTTTGATGTCAAATATCAACATCAACTTTCACTTGCTCGCGATCCGTGAAATTTTAATGAAATGTTTCATTGAATAGAACAATAATTACAATAGTTACACGGTTGTAAGATTTCGGATTGAATTTGTCTTTTACCGTCTAAGCCCAATTCAACTCTGCTAGCTCGAACACAAGGTTTAATTCACTATGACCACATCGTTTTAACTAAAATTTTCATGTCGTATAACAATAGCTACATAACATTTAAACCTTTTTAGCTGACTGCGTCAGAAGATGGTCTGAGTTTACGCTCAAACTAGCTAATCCTAGGATTAACTTTAATTTTAAGAACAAGTCAATGTTTATTTCCCTTTTACACTGTATTTGATACTGATTGTCTATGGTTTGCCAGATTTATCCATGGAAGTCCGCCTTAAGTTAAATTGATCGTCAAAATCAATTCACTCGTTCCTATGTCAATACTGAACAAACATTATTCTTCTTCCAGTCGGAGAATCAAGTAAAAAAATATATCATAACAATTTCTTTCTTAATCAAAAACTTTTATTTTACGGCCTTGTTTGCCTAGCGATTTCATGCCACTTTTATTAACTTGCCATATAAAATGACAGACGGTATAATAAAAATATTCCTATTTGTGTCTCATTTACTAGCAGTTAAATTGGCAGGATTAACCTGATTATGTAAAGGGGATTTTTACATAAGGAATACTTAGTCATTAAGTTAATGTGACTATTATTTCACTAGTACATAAAAACAATCTAGGAACTATCTACAATCTATTATGTTGGTAACAAGATCCACTCCTTACAAAAAATCCTGGCTAAATTACTTTAACCAGTTTAGTTGTAAATGGTTTTCTTTTCAAATGCTACTGTTGTGTCCTATAGCAGGTTTGCACCATGATAACTCATACCAAAAAATGTACAGGCTGAGTCTTCAGAACAAAGAAATGAAGTCTTTTTTTACGATTTGACGTATGCCATAGAGCACGGCCTGTCAAGCCATATACCGGGAAACGTTATCATTTGACAAGTGGTACGTTATGTTTATTCTACTACGCTTATTTGTTCCGAAGTCTCAGTCTTTTATATTTTTTCGTCTGTGGCCGTGATACTTATCTAGGACCTATCAGCAATACGGCACCTATCGTTTACTAAAAACAGTACGTAAATCCGCAGTTTTGGAGATAAAAGACATCATTCGTTTAGACAATCTAAAAAATTAACACACAACCTCTCACCCTAAACGCAAATACCATCTCCGTTCCATCGTAGGTAAATATGATTGCAGGTGCTTCAAATCCTTCAATTACAAAGTCCCGACAATGGTTGAAGCCGCGACGCTCGGCTGAAGTCATAGTTTGAAATAGGTTCTATTGTTTCCAAAAACCACAACGAGCATACAACTTAGAGGAGGTCCTTCTCTTACCTCAGACTTCATTAAAAGTTGTGCGGGCGAGTCGCGCAACTCAAACCCACCTTAATCTGTCATTAGCGAACGTCGCTCTTTTGTGAAATTATTAAATTTTATTTTTACATCCATTGAGATGGTTTAGATATTTTGTCTTTCGATTCCCTGTTTGACAAGGAATCTTATTACAAAGCCACAGAGTCGAAAGTGCAGTGACATTAAATCGATTTTGTTGTCTTTCATATTCTTTTGATAGATTACTTGTTCTCACATTTAAGTATTGTGGGAGGAATAGAAAATTATTCATTATTAAAGGTTTTGTGCTGACCTTACGAAAATTTGGTCTAAAAATGACGAAGTTATTGACATTTCGATTACATGAATTAGGAGGAAATAAAATGAAAAACCTTTTACTATAAAAGGAAGAGTTATAAAGATACATAGAGTTATAGCTACTCGTAAGTATAATATGTTAAAAATCTATAACAATATACTTTGACAAATACACATTTCAAACATATCTTCAAACCACAAAAGCTCTCCGAGGAAACCAAGTCGACTACGATTCAATTTCATAACCTCATTGCGAAGCTACAGGGTGTTGTGAAAATACGTAACTTTACTACGAATGAAAACATCTATTGGATTTGGTTTTATCTACTTTATTAACCCATGTTTATTGTAAACAATCTTTCACGTCTCAATTTAAAAATCATAAGTCGTAGTTATT
>LGAG01000082.1:1307816-1322766 GCA_001278395.1 Lerema accius
ATAACATTTACTCATTTTTTAAGATGTAATAGAAAGCGAGTGCTAGAAAATTTCCCACCGACCACTTTCACTACAGAATTAAATTCCAACTCGGGTAAATTGAGTGATTCTTCTCGGATGCCCGAAGACGTGGGTGTCTCGATGCGAAAACTATTTTCTAGAAAAATGGAGAAATTTCATAGCCACGGCTTATTTTTGTCACTTAACTATTAAGTATTTTGGTTTAGTTAGTTTCTGAACAATTAACACACGTAAAAAAAATTGTAAGCAATGACTAGACGTGAAATAAGAAAATGTAAAACTACTTACTAAAGTACTTTTGTATCCTTGCAAATCTTTCACGAAATATCGTAGCATGGTAAAAACCTGCATTCGGAATCCAGCCCCAAAGTTTATTCTACCGCAAGAGAGAATGTACACGCGGTACTCTCAGAGGAATAATACCTACTACTGTTCGTATCTCTTTGCAAGCCTCAATAAAATCGAACTAACTCAAACAATACTCTAAGCGCAAACCCGAATGCAACAGCGAAATACTCACTGTTTTCGATGCGGTTCAGTTGGCAAACATACATAGCTCTTAACATGCCACAACAAAGATACGAGGAGAAAAGTAGGTATGCAAGGATTTGGCATTGAATTTACAGTTCTTAGGTATTATAAATTAGGTTCATATTTATATAGCCTAACCGACCAGAAAGAAAACGCTCCACTTGGTATCTGTGATCAAACCATACTTACAAATTATCTTACTGCTGTCAACCAATAATTAAGATAACCATTTAAAAACACGATGGTAAATTAATAAGCAAACCGACAGCGTATCATTAGGTAACTAATATAACCCGGTAACTATCCTACAGTATAACGACATGGCCACGATGCAACAACGACTCATTGCGCGCATACCGCCCACAACATTTTTAAAGATGGCGGCACCGTCTTCCACGTTCCGCCAAAATCGATTACAGTCGTTTAATACCACGCGTTATCGTCAATTAATGTTCCCAACATATAGTTAATGGTATCGTCTTATTAGTCTTATAGGTTCCTTACTTAATATTACCTAATATTGATCTTATCAAACATAATCCATGCATAATTAGCTATTATCGAATTTCGATAACAAAGTAGGTTCTATAGTTACCTAATAATAACGTCATAATCATATAAGACGGCATCCGAAAGCATAATTATGTTATACGTCACTACATATTAACGTCAGTGATAACCTAGTGGCTTAGAACGTTGGTCTCTCGATTGGGAATTCCCGGGTTCAAACTCCGCGGTATGCACCTCTTACTTTTCTAAAAGCTATCTGCGTATTAGAGGCTAATTATCACTTGCTTCGGCGAAAGAACAACATCATGAGAAAACCTGCGCACTTGAGAGTTATCCAGAAATTTCTCGAAGGTCTGAGAAGTCTGCCAATCCGCACTGGACTGGGTGGACTAAGGCTTATACCCCTTACACTGTGAGAGGAGATCCGAGCCCAGCAGTGGGACAGTTATAGGTTGTGATGGTGATGACATTAACGTTACAGGTACCGGTAGCACACATACATACGACCCCGTAGCCTACTGCCTGTGAAATGAGGGGTCCCGGGTTCGAGTCCCGGCCGGGGCAGATATTTACGTGACAGACAAATGTTTGTTCCCGGGTCATAGGTGTTAGTGATGTGTTATTTGTGTTGTCCATGCCACCCACGACAGAGAATCCTACTGCGGGTGTATGAGTGTGTTAGCGTTTATATGGATACCAATAGGTACGTTTACTTTGCCGGAATCAATCTGGAAACTGAAGACCGACAAACTCAATAACAGTAGTGCTCTTAGTTCCTCGTGCAATAACTAAGCACACCGAGTGAACAGGCGACATAGCGTCGTATTGCAGCTGCATTCACGCCGTAGGAGCTCAACTTGAGTCTGAGGAGTTGTATTATTTGATATGGCTTCATATTAAACGTTTGATATTGATGTCACTTACAGTTCGGTGTCTCTGAAGAGTGAGTTACTTACCAATATTAGCCGACTACGCCAGGAGAATTGTTTTTCGAGTGTATTAAGTTTAAGATAAACTTAACGTGTAATATGAATGCAACGTTGGACCAAAAAATATCATAGACTTAATGTTTAGAACAAAAAAGTGAGGTCTATTTTTTTTATTTTTTTACGATCTAACATTATGTCACCGAGCAGGGTCTGCCAAGAAATGTGCCGGCAAACGTTATCATTTTTGTTATTAACGTTATGTTTTTTCGGACTACGCTTCTATGTTCAGAAGACTACATATGTCTACATATAAATATACAATATTTTTTAGTCTTTGATAAATAATTGACACTGACATTGACATCTGGCAACCACCTTTAAACGAGTCCATAATATTGTTATTTATTAGGTCAATAACTTATGATCGAATTTCACTAGCAAAACAGCTGCTATTTATAAATTATTACGACTCTGATTTAACACAACTTCATAGCTTACATTACACAGCTAAGTTAGTTAGCAATATGTATTACATGTTAATAAACAGTCGTGTGAGCGTATCTTTCATACTCGTAAGTATAAGTATCTCTGTGTATAGTTTCGCGTGTTCATCCACCATTATTGTACCGCGGTGCTCCGTCGTATATTTGTAGTGCGGTGTGCCACGGTTCAATAAATATGCGGACCAAGGAATACAGTAATAATAATAGTAATAATACAATAATACAGTAATACAGTAAAATGCCTCTAGGCACTAAGTTCGCCTTTTGTATATGTACCTATACTTATTTTTAAGGATTATACAATTAAGTTTTTAAATAAATAAATAATTGACAGTGCGGGGCAGTTTCTTTCTCCTTTCTTCTCCTCCATACTAAAGCACCTTTACGAAACGGGGGGAGATTAAAAATGTACGTGTATCATTATATGGTATCATTGATACGAATAACTAAATGATTTTAAATTTTTGACATGGTGTTAACGGTTAATAAACTTGTAGGCAGAGACTAAATCACGTAGTTTATGTGAAGACAGAGCTTTCAAAACACTAAATAGATACATAGACAGCCAGATTTCAAATTCAGAACTAACTGTTCCGCGTTATATTACGAATAGAGGGAGTAAGACCCGTGTATCATTAATTTGGGCGTGTGTGGTACACGCCATTTGTTTTTAGCGAATAAGAACTAGGTTAGCGAGGAAATCCCTCATTAATTATATTGTAACCGAGGTATAACGGATCCGATGAGATGTATTAGTTTTGCTGAATGAGACGTGGGAAATATTAGTTGGGTTATTATGAAAGAAGTAATACATTGATTTTATTACCCGACTGCGTTCGATTGAGGTGTTTTTCGAGAGTATGTATGTGCTTTTTTGGCACGCTCTAGAGCCTTAATCTTGACTGATTTTAACATTAAGGTGTCATTGGATTTTTCTCCGTTTAGGAAGTGACATGCATCGTTTTTTAAACACCCACCCAATTTTTTAGTAAATCATTATTTAGTAACATTTTTTGTGTTAATATTGAAACAAGAAATAGAATTAACAGATTTTACTTTTTATTCTATGTATTATACTGACTATAATTATTTATATTACGACCTTTCTCCTAAATTACCAGTCAATTAGTATACAATAGAAAAATGTAATAGTGAATAACTAAAGTAATTGCTCCCATAGGATTACCGCTCGCAGTAACATATCCTTGCACACTTATGACCTCATTAATCCTGAAACGCAAACTTTGATAGGTACTCGTATATGTACCTAACTTTGGAGGCTAGTAGGAGATGGGTACAAGAAAATTTACATAGCGGTAACCATCTACTTTTTACCTCACTACGGAGGGTATTAAGTTTGTATGTATGTTGATCGGTTCCGTAACTAGTTCTGAATTATTTAACATTATTTGACACATTAGATATCATACAAAGCGGTTTATTTGCCCTCTGGTAAAAGTTATGTGACGTCACATTAAATTCCATAATTATTACGCTCTCTTAAACGAATGAAGTCATGAAGTACCTAAACAAAAATAACAATGCACTGTTTTAGTGTCAAATTAAAGGAATTTAATACAATAAAACTATAAGCTGTTGCTCATGATTTTTACGTTTCGTACTTCTAGAGCGCAATTTTTCCGTATTTAGGTTTTAGTTTTTAAACTACATGTCCAGAAAGTGCGACACCATGCTATGGTTAACTGTTCTCTTATACTGCAAATAGTGCTTAAATTTCCTAAAGTGAAATCCCCTCTAGGTGAGTAAATAAATGACTGCAAGGCGTCAGAGCGTCACTCGAGTCAAGGAACGGTCAACGTAATTTATGGGTTTAGAGATGCAGCTAAGCACCAGGTGCTCTTTAGAGCCATTTGCTGAGATTGACTTGATGTAATGGGAATTGAAAGCGTACTTGTAGTACTGGATGAGATTTGCTGATGATGAAATTTGCTTTGTAAAGGAAGAATATTATACGTCACTAGCAATCGTCCGCGGCTCCACTTGCATAATCTTAGCGTTATATTATATTGCGTATAACCTTCCTCGGTAAATGGACTATCTTACACTAAAAGAATTTTCCAAATCGGTTCAGTAGTTCCTGAGATTAGCGCGTTCAATCAAGTAAACAAACTCTTCAGCTTCATTATTATTAGTATAGATAGGCTATGTCTATCTATTGGTGAGACGTGAAGCACAATGGTTACTATGCAGGACTGCAAGACAATGACTCCTGCATGTGATTCTCGGTTCTCCGTTCTCGGAAGACCTCCTGTTCAATAGTGGGCCGTTAATGGATGAGGCGAAAAACTAAAACTCTAAATTATCTGCTCCAATGTCACTTGAGATCCTATCACTAGTTCTCTTAAGAGCTGATCTTGGAATAAACTAACAACTTATTTCGTTGTTTCTGCCTACCATATAAATGTGCAATCAATATAAGTGCAACAACTTTACACTTCGCAAGCACGACCAATCGAATCAACTTCTATCCCTACAAATGCAATACATTCCCTATAAACTCTTTCGCAATAGCCCCGTTAGTATTTCAATGCTTTTCTTCGGGCTAGTGAAGTTAAAGCAACGTATAATGTCAGTAAATATTTCCAGTGCATTCAACTCGGAGTTGGCGATCGAGCCAAGTGCACGGCTCGGGCAATAATCTAGATTCGAACCCATTGAACTAGCGACGGGTATGAATAAATAGTTTTGGAAATTGGATTCATTTTAACAGTGTCCATAGGCAATTAGGTAATAGTTTTGATCTATGATTTAAGACTTTGAATGCTTGTCTCAGCTGATTAGTAGTCCAGCTGTGGGCATAGGTATCTCTTCCTTATTGAGATAGACTGGAGCCTCTAACACGTTGATACAGTGAAAACGAAAGAAGGGGTTAGTAGCTAACCCAAGCGTCGTAAGTTTTTTTTACCAGCCAGCCCGAGAAATCAAATGAGTCGATTAACATAATGACAATTGTTACACGACCATATGGCGTAATAGCTACCATGTCCGACCGCCATTTAATGGTCCTGGGTTCAACTCCCAGCGAAGCAGAAATTTAACAAAAAAAGGAAATTGAATTGAAGGTTTTCAAAGTTTTAATTTCCATAAGCAAAGCGTGATATCAGCTAGTTCTTAAAACAGTCAGAGTCCAATATAAACTGTACGAGTAGCTTCTCCTGCAATCTTTAAGTTATAAAGCATTTAAGAGAAAAATACCCCAAGGCTGTGGCTTGTTTAATTTCCGTAGCACGTAATAAAATATAAAAATACTAAGCTCGCCGGAGCCGCGTTAATCTATTCATATGGAGATAGCCCCCAGTGGTAATAATTGCCTCACAAACAAACCAATGTTAAATTTTAACTCGCGTATAATGACTTGTTTTGTATTTTTAATTACTTTAATTGTTAGAAAAATATTATTCCTTTAGGAGATATTTATGGAGAAAAAAACTCTAAAATTAATGATCCTATATTTATGTATTAAAATAATATACCAGAATGCAAACTCTGTGATCGGAATTAGACCATAACTAAAACAATAAACTTTGAACTTGTAATGTCAATGTTAACTCACTGTCAATACAGCCCTCCGACTAGCGTATGTATGTTTGACGTGTCTGTGTATCAAATGTAGTGTAATAGTGCGCGTTTTGTTTTTTTATAATTACAATTTTCAACAATTCTTCTCTGTGTAAACTTTAACTTTTTCATACCTCAAACTCATCAAAAAGGAGTCCAAAGTCGAAATAGTTACATATATTAACAAGAAGATACCAATGACTAACTTAAGCCACGCTAAAGGCTATCGTAACATTACATAAAATCGTAGCACTAATCGTAGCAACGTAGGTGTAAAAAGTAACCGTAACCCGAATCCCATTCGAAGGCACTAATTTCGTTTATTGTTTTCGATAACATAAAAACGAAGTTTGCGAGAACAACCGGCTTATAACAACGGCAAATACATGATGGTATTGGAACTCTTTTACGAATAATCTTTTATTGCTGCGAATATCCTAATGGATCGCAATTGTAATAGCGCACGAGCAGTAATGTATTGTTAAATGTTTTTTTTTAGTTTCTGCCACGGAAATCGCAAATCGGATTCTTTATGATACGAGATTTCAGTTTTCAATTCGATATTTTCAAAGCCTCAAATATCGTTGTCTTAAGTGCAGTATTAGTCGAATATTATTCAAATACATTCAAAAGTTTAGTATAATAATATTTATCGTCTACTATGATTTAATATAAAAGTTTTGTCAAAGCCCTAATTACCTTTGACAATCAGATATTTTAAGGACGAATTTATATTTATTAAAGTCCTTAAATTTGTTTTTAATCATTAGTAAATGATAAAGATGGACGTAGGTATTTTATTATTTTCTAAATACATAAAAATAAGGCTAGGTATCTATCTATTAAATCTAAATTAAATAGTATCAAAGCCTGATAAGACTTTACTCCCATTTGATACATTTTTAAAAGTTATAAATCGATTCAGCATCGAATTTTAGAAGATATATTGATTTCTTTTGTCAAAACGATAGATGAAACTTAGATATTTGATATTTTTGATACTCGTACTGTTTATCAAATTTTCGTAATAAAAACAAATAAAAGAAACAGAAAAGCGCTTCATAAATCATTTTATCAAATAAATATCTCATAAAAATCCTTGTACAGATATAGGAAACAGGAAACAGACAATAATGTTCTCGATTTTAAGACCGTTTTCTGAGGATTTCATATTCAGATATCAGTTACAAGCTCAAACGTTTAGGTGATGCATAATTCATAGACTTGGAATGGCGGCGCGAAACAAAAACCGAAAAAAACTGACTTGAAATATAGGAAGGGAGGCTGAGACTTCAGAATCTAACAAATTATTATTATACAACAAGTAATAATTAAAAGAAAAATGATCATCCTGGCTGCAATTTCGGTGATATTTAAAAAAAATTTGCAGTCTATGTCACTTTGAAAATCGAGACTAATGACACACTATATGTTAAAATCCATCAAGCTGTTAAGGCTGTAGAGCCTGCCGAGGAAATAGAAATACAAACATACAAACATACATACATTATAAAAACATAACCCGGCTAATGCTGTCGGGTAAAAATGAGAAAACAAACCAAAAAACCCAACCATTAAAAAATATTTTTTTGGGATTTGTGAGTACTCTGATAAAATAATATAATAATATAGCCATTATTACCACTCTCACAATGGAGACAAATCCTATGATACCTCAAAACACAGAGTAAATAAATAAATGCTAATACAGAGTGTACTTCGAATCCACATCTAATAATGGAAAATTTTACCAATGCAAAGCGTAAGTGAAAAGTGGCTCTTTTAATGAACGTCAATCGAGTGTAGTCTATGTAGTGGCTCTTTTGACAAGGTAACTAAGTTAGGTGAAACAGAATGCATTAATAACAGTACCGAAATACGACCAGCTGCTCATGTTGCCCTTGGGAGACCTTCTACTGTATATATGGAGGTGAGGTAAGAATTACCGGTACCTAGCTAGTTAGGGAATATAACTTTTGTATAGGATAATTTTGCTGCATAATATAGTACCTCTTTTATATGTATCTCGGTTGCAATGGCTAACGATTGTCATGTAATAGTAACAAAAAAACATGCATAAGTGTATCATTGATGCCTATATGAATAAATGATTTTGAATTTTGAACAGTTTAACGTGCCTTCAGAAGTACTAGAAAGAAAAAAACTATGCCTACATTTGCTTAACTTCGGCTATTGATAATTACTAAAGCCACCAAGCTATTAGCGCTTCACCTATCAATTTAAAAAAACAATTATTGTCACGACCCAAAAGTTTCCAAAATTGTTTATTCATTACGTTAGATCTTCGCCATCTTAATAAAATATCGTTCATGAAATATATTAATAACTCCTGAGCTAAAATCACCGTCTTAATGGGTCCTTAAGTCATTAAAAGCCAGAACGCATTTACATGGAAGTGGATTTAACTTTTATTACCCGCAGTACACGTCGTATTATGTTCTGGGTTTTATGTAACTGATGATAAACCTAGAACTTTGTACAGTATTTTCAACAAAAACCTTTTTGAATGGTACAATTTTTCTGGTGCTATAGCTTACTGTAAACCTATAGAGAAACACGATATTTTTTACAACAAAAAATGGTATACGAATACCTAATATACATAAAAAAATAGTGAAAAAATTATTAGATTTAACATACAGCCTGTAATCATAATTATGCAAGGTTTTTTTTAAAAGGTTTACTATCAACTTTGTGTTTTCCAAAAATTCAAATTTATTTTTATATTCTCCTCTATTATGCTTAGTGTACTTATAGCGAAATTTATTTCAAAAACAATAAATTATACTACTCTATAAATGCACCCAAACGTGAGCGATTCTGTGAAGTAATCGTGAAAGACGTAATTAAATTTTAATTGTAATTAAATTTGTTACAAGTAAGTGCTGAAACTGGATACAAAATAGACTGTATAATTAAAGCCTTTCGTACAATACAACTTTAAACAGGAGTTTCGTTTAACTCTGTTTTTGTGCAAAATATTGACACGAGTCAAAGAACTCGTTAGGGTTTAGAGAAGAGTTGTAAAATAATAATAATAATAATAAAAATAGCTGCTTAATAATATTTTGGTTCTTAATAAACACATAAATTGGTAAGCTAATTTCCGGTTTTTTTGTATACTGACATCGACTGGGCCCTCTTTAATGAATAATGCAGGCATACCTGCAAGTTAAAATTTGTAATAGTTAAAGTGGGCATGGAGAACAATGGAGTTCATATTTTGTAGTCAACTTTAAACAACAGTCGTCACTGTTCATCGGTCAATTTATGTTTTGGAAAAACCCACGACAGACGAAAAAAAAATCTAGTATAATTTGCTGATGTACCTACCACCAACTTTTTGCAGAAAATAACCGTAACTGGTTCAATCAAGAGAAATTTTAAAACTAGCTAGGAAGTGCCATGATATTTATCTGAGAACAGCTATCAATGTATCACATATCCTTTACTGAAAACCGTATCTAAATCGATCTAGTACTTTTGTAGATAAATGGCAACATTCGTGTAGAAAATCTTTTAAACAAATTACCACACAACCTCTTACAATAAACGCATATAACATGTCTTTCCATAGAGAGAAAAGATCAAACTTCGTATAAAACGGAAGGAAATTCACAAGTGTGTAACATATAAAACTACTTTTAAATGTCTGAACATGTTCAAACGACAAATTTTACATTTGAAACTGGTATTTGAACAATGTAAGAATTGTCTGAAATATAGTAACGGCTGAACGTAGCACAAATTATAAGTACCAGAAAATATAGCTCAGTTTGCTTCGATCATCAGCTTTCACACCGATATGAATCCTCAACATAAATTTAAAATGCAAAATGATTTATTCATAGGTATCAACGATACACTTAGACATGATTTTTTTTAATCTACCTCCGTGTTGCTGCTTTAATATGGAGGAGAAGAAACGGGAAAAAAGACCAAGACTTTTAGTTTATTCTATTTTATAGTTATTATTTGTTTCTACTAGAGTCACAGTAAATTCATGTAATACGTTAAAATATTTATATAACTCTGTATCGACCAAGCAACACATAATGTTCGGATGAGCTATTTTACTCAGTAGTGAAATTATAGTATTCCCTTCGGTGTAACAAGCGGTCATAGGTAGCCTAGAACACTCATGTCACATTTATTATATTCTTTATCCTATAAAATGCGCTAAGAACCTGGTTTAATGCGATCAAATATTTTATAAAATTCCAATTCTTAAACCCTAAAATACAGAAGTAGGTATCTCGACTTTCATAAATTCAACTTAACCCGTAAAGACATCAATCTTTTTTGGCTTAAAAAGATTCTCGTGGACACAAACGATCCCACCTTTGACCAAAAAAGTGAGACATATCCTAAGAAACCATTAAGGTCAGTGGGGATTTGCCGATAAAGGATAAATGATTCCTTTTCACTTACAAAACGTTTCAATATCGTATTTTGTAATTTCTGTACGAAGATCAAATAAAACATATTAAAAGAGCTTTCATGTGTTTTTTTTAGTTCAGGGGTGTCATAACAGAAAAATATTACAGCCTACGTCACTGTCGCTATGGAGACAAATTAAATCACATTTTACATGTTAAAAACAGTTTAAAAATTGGAGCTGTAGGGGATGCCATAGAAATGGACATAGTAACATACATATCCACATATAGTCCGTTTTTAAACTTATTTTTAAAACAAAAGCTTTCATTTTCAAGTTTTGTAAATAATTAAGGATACTTATGTGATTCTGAAGCGATGATATCACTTAAACATTACTGGAAAAGTAAATAACAAAAATATTTGATTTCCTTTACAAGGTTTTCGTAGAACTGTGTGCGGAATAGGACAAGTTAAAAAAATACAGTACATGTTTACATGCTCTAAAAACATTATTCTCCTGTTAGCGCATTCGGGTAATAAAGTATATTTTCTCTTTGAACTATCCAAGGAAGATAAATAGCAGTAGTGTTATTGTTTCCCTCCTGGGCGTTGTTGATACGCCCACGAGGCAAACCACGACCTCTTAAGTGTTTTGAGAAAAAATATAGAACTAGCGATCTTACGAATTAATGGTAAAACGAAGTGTACGACTCGTACGGATGTATGTAGTTTTAATACAGTGTAGCTTCCTATACTATAGACTAGAGACCGTCCTCAATAGTCTAATGATACATCGACTGACAATATTGAGCTAGGGATTCCTCTAGCCATTCAGAGGAATAAGGAATAGACGAAAAAACCTAATATTTATTATAATATAACAGAATAGCCAAAATAAAATCTCCCATAATTATCTGAAACAATATGAAATAAAATTCATTCTATAATATCCGGACTAAAACTTGTTTCTTGTATATAAATTCCCTAGAAAACATTTAATGAAGCACTCTCTTTTCTTTGCTAGAATTCTTTTAACCCACAACGTAATAGATCCAAGTTTAAACTAAAATAACTATGCGTTTTTGCATAGAAAATTAACCAACATTCTCCTGTTATTGCTTTTCATGCGACGAACAACGAAGCTTCGAATATCTTTGATATTAACGACAAACATACCATACTCATTATTAAAAATTCTTATGAAGATATATGATTTTTATTGTTATGATAATACCGTTTTTATTCATGCATTACTCCGTGGCATCTTCATATTCATATTAATTTGATGGCATAAATTGATGACAAATATTTTTAATTTTGATATAGTGAGAAGTAACTGAGAAAGTAATACAGGGCTATACTGTAGAAAAGGACAGACTAACTTACAATTTATAAGCGCGACCACACGCCATTTATGAACTAGCTAAAAAAAGCGCTTAGAAATTGTTCCTCAATCGAGGATAATTTGAGAAATTCAATGACACCTTATAAGTTGAAATCTATCAAGTCGATTTTGCTGTGACGCATGTCAAAAAATGAACATACAACACCTACCTCTATACTTAAATCCTCTAGAAAAATGATCCTACTTCTGGCGCAATTAAAATATACATTATGCAATACATAGCTTATTTTAAAATGATAAACAACATAGGTAACTGAAGTACGTAAAAGTAAGTACGGTTTCCAGAAAAATCTAGCACATTTATAATCACTGCTTAAAATATCGCATTCGTGTCCAAAATATCAAATTTTAACTCCGCTCCGTCTCCGAAAGCTGTGATGGATGAAATGTACGCCCAATTTTCTGTTACGAAATTTAAAACCCTCAAAGCGGTGCACGGAAGTTTATCGTCGGGAGGCAGGTACTACGAAATGCACTTCAGTGTACGTCGTTTTGCTCGCAAGTGTACGATCTGACGGTGGTTTACGAGACCGATAAGTTTCTATGGTGATAACAAAAAATTTAAAAGGTCGCTTGTATTCACGCTGATGTTATTAACGCAAAATTAACTGGTTTTTCTTACGTTTGGAGACGTGTTGAAGACACATCGCTTTAGCAATATTACTGGAAAGATATGATAATGATGATATCAAATAATCCATTCGTAGCATACAATATAATTGAATTAAAATCTGAGTAAACATAAGACTTATTTATGAAGGTCCTTCACTGCTAATCTGGAACCCCGTGTCAACACGTGTGTGTCTGGAACACAAAGCGATTGAGGGCTATTTGGAATTTTAATTGGCGGTCTCTTTCTTTACCATTAGAGTATTGCAGAAGAAGACCAGAGCTTTCCACCTAGTAATTCCCACCCACATAGCCGTTCCTATTGCTGGTGGAGAAAAGTCTTCAAAAAACCTCCCCAGTACGCGCCGCTCACGTTCCCAAGCAAGATATATCTGAAATGAAATGGCATATCTACACTTCGCATTGCATATTTAAAACCTTCACAGGAAGTTTACCGGTAAGCCGTATTCGAAATTCACTGCATGCGCCAGTTTTGATGCTCGCTGGTGTACGATTCGCAGTCTGTTTTGTATCACACGTGATGTTGCGAACTCGTAGTTTGAAACTAGTGCAAAACAAGCTTTTTGTTTAAAATTTCAAGCATTTGTTATAATGAGCGTTGGGTGCTGATTTACATTATACTGTACGATTTTCATTCAAGTTTTACCGCTGTTACCATTGATGTTGTATGAAAAAAAGACATCTTATAAAGGCACAGTCCAATCTTATAAAGACATCATATTATAAAGACACAGTCCAACTGGATTCTGGTGGGTTGCTGTGAGTCCTTTTAAGTGAAAACTTCTTTAGCACCGTTGTGATTTGAAAGTCAATGAAACGAAATAGCGACAGGAAAAAAAGACAGACACATAAATTACGTAAGAGAAAATGAGATAAGAAGCATTATTGGTGTTCCTACTTGGCTACTAGATGGCAGCATTGGGAGTTTCTTGCTAGCATAATCTATTATCATATTAGTAGTACTATTTTGTCAAGTGTTAAATACTGTTTTGATGACAGTGATATCTATAATTAAAACCTAAAATGAAATTAAATGAGAAAATTGTTTTAAACTGCGATAGTAGATGACGCTAAAAATTTAAAAAATGGTGACTTGGTGTTTTGTATACTGTTTTTATATTCATCTCATTATCATGAAGCCAAAATTTTTGAAGGTTCACTTTAACAACGTGTGATTTACACACATTTTATTGCTTTCGATGTAATAAGTTGTGATCCAATTTCGATGGCGAAGGATCTTTTAGTCACGTTAAATGAACTAAAAAAAATGAATGCACTGAATTGTACAACCGCGAGCATTTCACGGACCTACGGTGAAGTGCATTTTGCAGTACCGGCGTCGGTTCGCTGTACTGTAGGTAAAGTTCCGGACTGTTTTAAATTTTGAAACGGGAAGTTTTATGTGTGCATTTCATCCGCGTCTACTTTCGACAGGAAAAAATACGCTTACCTTTATTGGTTATAATGAAAAGCTCGTATACTGTGCGCTTGGGTTTAAAGGAGATATTAATTAATACGTAATCTGCTTATACTCGTATAAGGCAATACGGATTACTACAAATTAAAGTCTTCTCTAAATCAAGATTATGTAAATTTACCAGATGTGTTTTTATGTGATCTAGTTACTAATTACAATAATTTAACACAGATATACACTTAAGCATTTGACGTGGAATTTATTGAATTTTTAGGTTTTTTTTTATTTTTAATTATGTTGGTAATCACTACAGTGAGAAAGGATTTAACTAATTAAAATAATATTTATAAATTACTTCAAAGGGGCTTATCATTAATAATAATTTTAACGATACAGAATCTCCTCATTCCTATCAAAATCCCCATCACCCAATTTGTCGATTACCTGTTTCACTTACGTTAAAAGCAATGTCTCATAAATCGAGTCGTCCTCACAACTGACCATCTGTTACAGTGAGCCACAGGAGCGGCTATACCATAGATTAATTATGGACTATACATTTGATCATTTACAAGGTAGTTACAACCTAAACCCCATGTAAATGGACATAAACGCTATCACGTCGGTTGCAACATGCCCAAACTTTGTGGCATTAAAACTTTACGAGTGCACTACATACGGCTTTACAAACAGTTATTAATTTCCTACTAATGCCGCGAAAATACCCGGTATTTATTATGGAACTAGACTTTGAGTGGAGTTTCGAGTTTAGTAGGTAGTTGAAACTAAATCCCTTATACTTACTGGTTTCCGCCCTCGCAATACTTTGCCTACATTCGGAACTAAGCTTGTAGTTATAGAAATAGAAACAAAAATCCCGACCGTAATTTTTAATTGCGAGTTCTGTTTCAAACATATGTAGCTTTAAAATACAAAATGTCGTTACAGTTTTAAACGACTCGAGTTTGAAATTCAAATATAATCACAACCATAGACTATTAATTTTAAAGGAAAATCATTACGG
>LGAG01000082.1:1323195-1338182 GCA_001278395.1 Lerema accius
TGAAATTCGAATATAATCACAACCATAGACTATTAATTTTAAAGGAAAATCATCACGGAAATTCAGGGTGCAACAGCACTATAACTAAGCATAGTAAACATTAAATAGCATTAGAAGTGTTACTGTATGCGAATTATTTTGTATGCAGGTAAGTGATTTTCGTGTAAATAAATGTCTAAAGATTCAAATCGCAAAGCAACGTAGATAGATTACGTTAATAAGGAAGATAGTTGAATAAAACTCAACTTTTAAATGAAACGCGACGTAACTTTGTATAATAAACTCAACACTTAAATCAAGCTTAGCTCCATCCATCAGCTGAAATCACACTCACATTCCGCCGTCTCGTGAGATTTTCATATATTTCTAACTAATCTGCATTTCAAGTAGACTTGAGAGTTCGTTTTAATCTTTCCCGGGAAACTGAAAATTATTTATACGGAATTTTATCCTGAATGGTCCGAGATACGTTCACAGTTCAGTTACGTTTGTATATTTAGAAATGATTTTCGCAATCATATTGATACTCGTAGATGTATATTGCAATAATTTTGATTTACCGATACGGGTAAAATTGTAAAACTATATTAGAGACGAGAACTATTAGAGAACCAGCTATGACCATAACTCTTAAGTCAAACTATAGACTGTAGACTCGTCCGATATTTACGAGCATAACATTATGGCTATCATAGATATATTTTTCTGCAATTTTATTATGGCCTGTCTGAAATCCTGCTAATATTATAAATGTGGAAGTTTGTATATTTGGATGTTTGTAAGTTCTTCAGGATTGGGACATAGGATAAATTTAGGATAAATCCAATATTTTATTTAACTACTTTTACGAAGCGACAGGCGTCGTCTAGTATATAAATATTTCAGCTGCGTGTCGAGGACAAGTTTTATACCATTATTACAAAGTTGCGGAACCTCTATCGTGTTCACAGCCTTGGATTCCGCTCAGGGCTTAAGTAAAGTTAAAATGCTAATCAGTTTCTCGAAGATACGACATGCATGCGAATCTCTCGTGTGAGGGAACGCTAACTGATTGGCATCTGTGACGTCATTTCAGAGGATTCTCCCGCTGGTAGAAGCTCGTAGCTTTGCTTTCGTCAATCGTGTTATCTCTCTATATTATGCTACTCTGGTACTCCGTTGTGGTTACTATACGAGAATTTCGTAGGCATCTTTGAGTATTTATTTCAACTCGTACGTGTTTTAATATACTTAAAGAAGGGAATATAAGGTTAAATGAATATACCTACAAAACAGATGCCTATGGAATTTTTGAAAATCATAATCGTGAAATTTTGTTTTAAATCTGCTGAAAGTGAGCGCTATAATTTGGATACTAAATTAAAATTAACAAAAGTTTTAGAATATAACAATACAAATATACCTAATTATTTTTTCCAATTGGGCCCCGAATTCGTCTAGGCCTAAAGACCTAAAGACCCAGGCGGGCCTTTACACGACTCTGCTTTTAAGCCTGCGATACGAGCTTCTATGAATGAGCCCTTCAAAATTGTGGTCCCTGTCAGGTCATTTCAGCGTCCATTCAAGGTTTGCATCCTAAGCCAAGCACCGCTACGATCGCCCTAATTAGCACTGCAAAGTTTATATTAGTATCGGACAACAATATCATCACTGACATGTTCTGAAATTACATCGTATCATAACTAATTCCAGACCCTAACCCTTGACATCTCAAGTAACTATATTATTTACTAGTCTCATTAGAAATTCGGGTTTATCTTAGACTTAGACACAATCAAACCTATCGCTTGAAATCTTAATAATGTCTTTGACCAGTCTCAATATTTAACGACACGACGATTAATCAATTTAGACCGAATATAGAAAGCAGTAAGTGACAATATTAAAGTTCTTAAAAACCTGAAAAATTTCTCGACACCAGTATAATTATTAAAGTTATAGGAAAACTATAACAAATATTCAAGTTTAACTGATTACAGTGTAATTAAGCAACTACGACTTACATTGCTCGTTACAGAACACACATAACAGATACTTTAATGAAAAATAGTATTGGATTATTAATTTATTACTTTTTATGACAATCCCAAAGTCAATAATTATATTTTATTATGTGGCTGGTACAGTCAGCATCAAAAAGATAGTGACATCCAAGCGATAGTAGTACTACACGCTCGCTTTCATCGTGATCTCTCATAAATTAAATCCAATAATCTCGCTGAGATTGCCGGTAACATAAGCAGTGATAATAAATAATGTGCAGAACAAGGCTGTATAACATATGCAGCAGTAATTGCGTTTAATAATTAACAGAGGCGAGTGAATCAGCCGATTGCATCGCGGTTCAAACAACAAATCACTAAAGCGAGTGTGGTGTAATGATAAGCTTCACTATACTTATGAATTTATCCATCTTTATACTAATAGACGGAGGGTTCAATTTTGAATGTACTAGTTAAATTGAGTTTGAGTTTAAAAGATTTGACCTAGTTAAAGTTTGCATGGAGAAGAAGTGCAGACAGCTAAATTTAATATACAATATCTGTTGTAAAACACACACTACTCTACTATTTTAGGTACAGAGACCTTTAAACTTTAGCACATATTTTTGGAAATCACCAGGCATCTTGTTTGAGCTTTACACAAAACAATAAATCGAAATATTCCGGCAAAGTGAAAGATGCCCATTTTGAATGACGCTATAAAAATTGATAACATATCTAAGTTTGCATTATTATTATATTATGTATAATACCTATCATGAATTGTTTGACGAAATTAGTTATGGTGTTATTATTATTAAATTAGGACTTGTTTTCGCTGTATCTTCTATATTAAACCAAACAGCATAACAGAATCCACGGGCCGTCTATCAAGCACGATCAGACACATTGCCCGTTTTAATGAATTGCCGGCGACTCGTCCCAATGTTTCCGAAATCCGCTCTGATTTACCATTGCTCCGCTTTCCTCCCCTAAATAACATACATTAAGGTTTGACCTGTCACTTGTGATGAATAATCACTCTTTGGTGACAGCCCTGATTTTGCTTGCGTAATCACTATCAGGTGACCTGTTCATTCAAATCATTTATTTCGTCTTAGAAACCAATAGCTCACTTAACAAATGTCAAAATTTAAAATGAAATTTAAAAATAAACATAAACTTTACAATAAAACTTCCTCAAGTCTCGTAAGACAAAACTTCTGCTCGATTCTGTTAGCTCGATTGCCTGTCTAATGCATAAAAAGAATAGTATAAACTGCTGGACGGAGTCGGTGTTTTTAATCATCATCATCACAACCTATAGCTATCCCATAGCTTGGAACTTTAATGTGCTAAGATTTCTACACTATGTTATTCTTCAACGAAGCAAGTGATAATCAGGTTTAAATACGCTCATAACTTATTTTTTTAATTAGGGGTGCGTGCTAGGTTTAAACGAAGGAATTCCCATTCGAGAGATCAATATTCAAGTCACTAAGCTATCATTCCTTAAAACTGCATAAGCTTGGATACTCGTATGATGTATAATCGTGCGACTTTATTTCAAAATAATTCCATTTTGTATCATTACGTAGATACTTGTATAAATCGCTACACTGTTATTTAACCCTATTAAATTAACAGATGACTCATTATTTCGATTGTCTATAGATAATCTACCGCTTAGATAACGCTTTCGACTAACAGTGGCTTAATAAGCTGTTTGGTTTAGTAACAATTAGACGAGGATTTCACAACGGGTGTTAATTTAAGTATACTATGTTGATATTCCTAAGAATTAACTGTTGACTGAGTAAACTTCATTAATCTGTGTTTAATGGATTGTGGAAATTATAAAGGCATGACAGGGAAAGGTTAACAAAAAAATGTGTTGGTACATTAATGTATGAAGGCTCTAATTTAAGAGACTTTTTTAACTATGCAAGAACGTACAAGCTTTAGCATAGTTATAGTTAACACAGAGAAGCTAATTTCTGAGGAATGACTGTTAAAAATGTGTTTCATACAGAAACTTCTTACACAGATATTTTTTCGTAATATTTTTGAAGCAAGATGCTAATAATAACTTAATTTCCTAATATAATAAATAACGCTGTAAGTTATTGTATAATTACTAATCCCAATCAAACCTAATTCAAACATGAACTGTGGTCGTATTTCGACCAAAGCTCCTATTCAAATTAAAAGGACCTACTTAGCCCTTGAAAAGAATAATATCAAAAGTAACATTTACAGAAGTTCATTTTTAAAATTCATCGCTTTGAAAGCAGCTTCCCTCATTTTGAATAAGTACAATACGAAAATTCATTGTCTTCCTTGCGCAGGAAAAGCTTGTCTTATTTCCCGCTTGTATTCGAATCGCGTATTCAATCTTAACTGAAGTAGGCCACTTCGTGTATTCATCTTTACTTGAGCATTCTTTCGTTTACAAATACGCCGTATTCTAAGATACTTTAGATAGCTACTACGATTTTGTTTCTCCTGTTTTCTAGTGTGATCAAACGTGTTAGTGTACCCAAGTTCTTATTATGTGTATTGTGTACCTTTAAATAAAAAATAAAAGTAGGCGAATATGACAAAAATATAATAACAGAGAAAAGAAAAATCAATAAATTACTAGCTTTAATTTTTTTTAACATAGAATTAGAAAAAAACATAACCCAATAAAATAAAAAAAACAAGACAAGAAAGAAATAGGATTTAGAAATAGAAAAGTAAAGTTTTACAATATGAACTGTTCACATGACTTAGCATCGTCTTGGCTGTACACTACCGTGCGTCCACTTCTTGGAAAACATACAACGGAAACACAACCAATTAGGCTCGGTTAATTACGGGGGATGTAAACGAAACCCCGGGTTGACAAGAGGAACTTTATTATACAATGTTGGACCCAATTTTGTTCAAATATCCCCATTCAGTTGTCTTAGTACATGTTAGGAACTAATCCATTCGTTGTCCGTACTGTAACTGCTTTATTAGTTTGCGATGTCTTAATTAACTTTATATTAATTACTCGTATTTAGACTAGAAGACCCGGCAGATGCTGTTCTACAAGTTTTATAGTTTAGTTGATATCTTATAGTAAATGCTCATCATATTGAACAACTTTTGCTGGGGCGGTAAAAAAGGCAAAAAAGTTGATAGAAAAAATAATTTCATAAAGCTCTATGGAACATTTCAAGGACTATCACAGGTTTTCCCGTTAGATAAAAAAAGTTCAAATGGATAAAATTAGGTAAACAACCATTAATAATATTATATCACCTAAAATAATAAAATTGAAAGTTTGGGGGGCTCTGTTTGTCTGTGTGTTTGAAAGAGCATCACGTAAAAACGGCTGATTTGATAGAACAATAGATGAAATACATAAATAATCCTGAACTCGGGGCGTTATTTAGGCTTTATTTTACTTAAATCAGTCCACTCTATTAAGAGTTATTAAAATTTTAAGTTTGTATGGGACTTCTCTAACTGACGTGACTGTCAGTTGACGTGGTTAGCCATATTGAAAAAACATACGTCGAAGCGAAGCGAGGGCGGGTCCACTAGTATCACCTAAAATAATGATTTACCGAAGCGAAGCAAGTATGAGTCGGTAGTTCCAAATAGTTTATCGCTTATAGTTCTACCACTAGCCATAAAACAAGTCTGTATGCAGGACTTCTTTTGAGCGCAGGTATCTCACGATCTAAGCAGCTTTTTACTGAAAGTTTTTTATCTCTCAAACAGGGCTTGATGAGCCAGAGGTTTTTTCTATACGAAGATGGAAGTTTGTCGTTTTATTTCCCTTTTAGCCAAAGGAAATGTGTCAGTAAGTTTTAAACTGCACGTTTTAAGGACACCGCCTGTCTCATTCTTTTTTTATCGTTATTAAATGATGCCACTCAGTTTCTTGTAATGACATATTAAGATATAGTGTGTATGAGTTATATTACTATTACTAATAGTAATAATTAACTGTATCAGAAAGAGGGTAAAATTTTTTCGGCTACTAATATGTATAAAAATATATGAAATCTATGTAAGTACCTGTGTTGTATGTTTGTCTGTATGTAAGTCTTCTTCTATGGCACGCTTGATGGATTTACATCTTGACTTTGGACTTGAAGAATGTCTTTGAATTTGTTTGACTTGCAAAAATGAGATAAGCTAAATATATTTTTTAATATTGCGCAAAATTTTCAGAAGTCCGGTATATTTATTTCTATAACGATGAATACTTTATCCTTTCTTCCGAGATCAGACTCCGTCAGTCTTTGAGCATTTAAATAATACTTAAAATCTGCACGACAAGCTTCTAAGGTCGTTTAAAAGCAGGAAAAGCAGATGTACCTATCTAGCTCAGCGTCCAAACTACACAAAGGTTCTGTGCATACCTACGACTAGCCAAACGATGCAACAGGTTGCTGTTCGAATACACAATAGGACAAGCGCTTGTTAGTGATGCCAAAGGGTTTGTACTCGCCCGATCGGTAGAATAAGCCTACGAAGTCTGCTTCGGACATATACGGGTTCAGAAACATATCTATACTTAATTCATAAAAGGTAAGAGTTTAGTACAGGTTTAAGAATAATACATGTACAAGTTTGAGACAAGGCGAACTATTAACTTCATTTTAAACCGAGAATAATTGTACACAGCTAAATTTTAAGCATCATTTGTGTTTTAAATACGTTTAATTTAGAAATGAAATGGAAACTTACATAGGCTCCGATTTTTTTCCTAATAGTGTTGTCCAATATTTTGACGAGATGGAGCTATGAATAGGTACCTTTTCTAATAGATGGCGCTGTAACGTGTTCCATAATACTAATCCTTTCAATGCTAATCCGATCATATTTATTTGTGGTCATATTTTGACTATAGATCTGTTAGGCAGTTTAGGTTGAAAAGCATTCTGAAGAAACGGACATGTTCATACTCTCGGAAAACTTTACGCCTTTACGCTACTTCTGGCGTAAACGAATATTTACGGAAAACTTAAAAACCTAATGAATATTATTATGGGTTAACATGAAGATTATTCATGCGAAAAAAAAAATAAGTACATACCAAACGAAAAACCCGTATTATGATGCATCCGACTTGTATTATGTAGGAACAAAAAACATCGTGTATGGTAAACAGGAAACATTTGTTCAGTGAAATCTCCGTAAAGCACACATTAGCTACCACAGAACGATATGGTGAGTGAAATTTCAATAAAAATGCGGGAGATTATATTCCTTTCAGGGGCAAAAAAGCCCGTTTGAAACAATTACAATGTACCTTTAGGGAGTCCTTACACTCTGCGGTCGTCGGTCGATAAAAGAGTTGCGTGAAGTCAGCCGCAAAACGACTCGAATTGAAGCTAGATGCTTAACAACCAGTGAACTACTTTCTACTATTTTCTTTCTCTATCCGACTAACAACGTTTTGGTTATGTGTTTTATGTTATAGATGACCTTTCGTTTCCGTAAAATCTATTATTGATCTGTTATTAACGGTGTAGGTAGGTACATACTTCTCATTTCTGAGGAACCTAAACCACGCAGCATACTAGCTTGTACGCATCGGTAGAGTTAGTAATCGACGATCGATAGTCCGAAAAAACTTTCCATTTCAGGACATGGGAAGAGGAATAGTCAGGAAGAATTCTATGTCATCATAGAAAACTATTTTATTATTGTTATATACCAGTGTGTTTCTAATAAATAACTGGACTCCCCTCTAACCACAAAGGGTTATGTATCGTAAAATTGAATTTCAGCCAAAAAATAAGATTAACATTACTTTCTGCGGCCGGATCTGTGTTTAAATATAAATTAGACGTCTCTTTGAATAGCCTCGCTTTTGTAATTTCGGTTATGACTTTTATATTCTTTATGAAGAGAAAATAACGCATTTACATTTACCAGGTCATATAATAATGCCGTTGGAGCTTTTAACGTTATTTGACCCGTCTATGAATTTTAAATATTTTGTTTTTAAGTAACTTCAAAAAGGATTTCAGGGGAAATTTGACATGTACACGTCAAAAGGCTTTTGATAACTTTTTAAGTAACTATAATTAAAAGAAAAAGTTTATTTTGCTAGCAAAGGGGTAGGCAGAAAAAAATTAACCACGTAATGTATAAAAAAAATGTTACAAGCGTTTTATGACAGTAATTATAATCATTGAAAATCTAATTTCAAACTCAAAAATGATAAATAAATTAATACTCCATTAGACAAAGAATAGGATTACAAGACGTAACCCATTTATTCTTACCTCGCAACAGTGTTCAAAAGAGACGTATACAGCAACAAATGACATTTCGTTCCCATTCTTTACCCGATTTACTTAAACACTAAGAAATGTAGGTATGCTTACAAATCGACGCAGCTTTGTTACAAAGCAATAATAATAGATTAGCAGCAAAATTGCTACAAATTCCAACAAACGAGCAGTTTCCATAAAATTTCAACCGGAAGTTCTATTGCTTCAACCACAGCTTGAACAAAATTTTCCAATCGCTCTCCTTACAAAAACTACATCTAATACAAAGGTGTAGGACTCATTTTTCTTTACACTCACACCAATCGACAGCTTCCCTAGCTGTCACCGCGTACGACAATGGTGCATCACTCAAAGTCGAAACTCTAAAACAATTTCAATTCGGTGCGGATATTGAAAAATTGGTCGGACGAAGACAACCATTGTGCACGTTGTTTATTCACGATCCAAATTGAATATATCTTCCACGAAATTGGTTTTGGTGAATTGCGGCCCATTGTTTGGGTAGATATGCAATTAATTTAAGCGCAGAAGACCTGAGTCTTTTATCAAAATTGTCTTTTCCAACCCATTTGTGTACGCGTAAGTCATCTTTGACCCATTTTTGTCTTATTTTCTGCTTAATTTTTATATGCAAATCGCTTTGATACTAAAGAATTTTAAACATTTTGATAGACTTCCCTATTTTTAAGACTAAATTATTCCTGCGTGAATGAATTTAGGCAAAGTCCAGGGGCTCTCAAACCTTTCTAACTGTAGTCAGTTATTTAACAGAATGGCTAGAGAAAGAGGGTGATGTTTTTCAAGCGTATATGTAACTGTAGTCCCCATTGAGGTTGTAACAGTCAGGATTTTTAGTGAACTTATACATATGTATAACTAATCCTTTTCACCTCAGATTTTATTATAAGCAGCGATATTTTTGTAGTTTTTGAAATTTCCTCTCTTCAAAGTATAAACTTAATTTCAAAATAAAAGCAAGTCTTCTTAACTTTTATATCCGTACGATATTATACATAGACTCTTATACATAATTCTCTAAATAATAGTGAATGGTATTCAATCGAATAAGACCTGAATATAATACCTTGATAATGGCTGTAATACTAGGAATGCAATTACCGGATTTCTCTCCAATAACGGTATACTCGGTTTCAATGGACGATCATAGTAATCGGTTTAGAATCCAACCCAACTTTGAATATAAGTATAGAAATGTTTAGAATGGCTTTTTAGAATTAGAATAGCTTAATAAGTGTAATCCATCATTATGACATATTTAGGTATACTATAATACATACTCTATTTAATTACATAACATTAGTGTAAAACACAATTATTTTTACCGCGAAATGCAATTTTCATAATAAATATTAAGTGATCACCTGGAGTAGGTATCATTTAATTTTATATTCGGTGTTTAAAGCTTTCTCATACTTCTCCAACAAAACTTTCTCAAGCATTTATAAACAAACATCTAATCAGAAACATTAACTTGGCATCGATTGGATGACAATCCAAAAAATCCTCCCTCAAATTTTTTTTACCGAGTCCTACGTAAATAAATATTGTTTAATTTCCTTGAGTGCTCCGAGTCTATTTAATTGTGTCGTTTGAAAAATAAGAAATTCGACCAAGTAGTGGATGAATCCGGCGCTATCTCGCGGTTTTACGGTGTCGTTTATATCCAAGCGGATTATCGGAGCTTCTATAAAAACTGCAGATTTTGCTAGCTCTGTACTCAGTTTATATTTCAAAATGCTTCTTTAACATCTTAGCGATATTTCAGGGAAAGTTAAGTCGTAATATTTAAAGTTACAATTACATTCTTTCATTTTCAGGATAGGTTCTAAATATCTAAGAAACACGTACATAAATACTAACTGCATTTAGTGGATAATTCAGTCCAAACATCTAGAAAATTCATAGCTCCTGTTATATTTACAATCCACAAACACAATCCATTGAGTGTAGTTCAATGACCTTGAACAGAATCTTTTGAAACATCAGCTATATTGTTACAACGAAACAATTTCATAGTACCTTCCGTACTTTTCTCGCTTAACTTATTATGCGTTAGGCCCTTAACGTGCGTCGTGTTACGTCGGAAGCGCCCTCAGCTACAAGCTTGTTTTATTTCGTTAACGCCACTCAGCTTGCGCTAACATGAGCTAGAGCACGTCCCACCTCTTAGGTACACTGTAACGGATTTAACTTCATTTTAACCGGAGACGGCTCTTATAATATAGTTATAGGTAGGCTTAAGGCTATGTTTTAAGGTTAAATTGCAACTTTGATGAACAAACAATCCATCTGATAGCCATTTAGCGGGTAGGTATGATAACTATTACGCCACAAAAGTGAATAAAAAGTACACCAAAAGCTTACCTTACCGTTATTGGTTATTATTAAAACGCAGCGCTTATTTCTGGTTTTTAATTGCAACTAAACTTAAAAACTATTTGTGGTTATTCTAGAAATAACCCTCAATTGTAGTAACTACGCTACGTTAACATACTAAACGAGAATTATCCGCTAACAACGGAAGACTTTTTACAAAGTCCCGCTCTTACAAGTTATGTTCTAGAACTAACGAAACGTGATTTTCATTCTCCTTCTTTAGGGTTGCTACTTACTTACACTAAAAAAGTTATTTTAGGGGTGTTTATACCTCAAGAAGAAAAACTAGATTCTTTACAAATTGCTCGGAAGTGGAAAAAATGTCTATGACAATAATTTACATTTATGTTTTAATTGCAGAATAATATATTTAAATACTTATTTTACGCCTATAATTTTTTTTGCCTCTTAATTCTTTCATCATCCAATCAGAATTGATTAAAAATATCATTAGGCATTAAGTAATACCTACGTTTTTTAACTTCTCGGTGACATAAAATTGAACTAAATAAAAACATTTATATTCATCATGATTTTTTTTCCAGATCACCGACCAATTCTAAATACCATTTCAATCTTAGCACATATTAAAGCTTCTATCACTTCACGTAGATCGTTGTTAAATGTGTCAGTAATAGCCTCAGTGATGATAGCAACTACCACGCAAGCAATTTCATATAGAAGGCACTTTGCATGCAGATTTCGTCCGGGCTGGAATGACTTCCTCAGCTGTTATTTCGTAGACAAGTAACGATGCAAGCTCTTCCGGTCACGAGACATGCTAATGGTAAATTGTCCCATTTCATGGTGCGGTATTAATTCTCGTGTTCATAACATGTTCTGGTTGTTAGGTTGCTACATTGCTTGTTAATTACCATTAAATTAAGTTTTAAAAAAACTCTCGACGCATTTTATCATCAAACGAAGCTAAGAACACTCGATAAAGTCATATTCTCTTTCAGTGCGCTTTTTTATTTTGAGACCCTACTAGAGTATATTTGTAAACATTTAGTTATCCTTCCCCACTCTCACCCCCACAACTTTTAAACGGCTCAATCGATTGTCCTCAAATATATCTAAAAATACTCGCAGGTAAGTCACCTTTAATAAAAAAACTTAATGAAAAAAGTGGTCCTTATTTCTTGTAGCTATATCATTTTGCGGTGGTTATTATCAAAAATTTAACACTCACGATTCGCTTCTTGAAGAGTGAATCGCTGGATAGACCAAGTTCAGATTTTAAACTGTAGCTCATGAATATTGATGGATAAACTAGAGATGGTTATGTTAACGAAGAAAGCGTAAAATGCTTCATAAACCGAAGTATTTTAGACTGTAATTTTAAAAAGTTTGTTCTATAAATTATAAAATAGATAAAATTGCTGCATAATAATAGTATTATGTACATAATATTGAGTCATTTATATCTACATTAAAAATTGAAAGTAAAAACTTCTTTAGCATAGCTTCTTATATTATCTATTATTACGTTAGTAATACTACATAATATTCTGTCAATAAGTGTTAACCAACAATAAATCATGTTACAAATCAAATTAGCTTGTAATAGTTACGAACATAATTCACAGATGTACATCAATACAAGTTTATGAAATGCTTCTGAAATTGGAATATTTTAAAACACTGTAATGTTAATTCCATAGTGTCAGCCCTACCTTGAAATGAAATGTTTTCTTGTAGCAAGGTAGTGCGTTTATGAAATTTGTAGCGGTCGCTGTGCATTTTCGGTTGGTTCATTCTTTTTGCTATATTATTATAATGACTATATTATTTAAAAAGAAATGTTGTATCTACTTACTTGTATGTTACATTTTATATTTGAGGCAAAATTATAAGTAGGTATATGAAACAAAATAACATCTGTGTAAATATAAAACAAAGTAATAATTATTTGTGAAATTGTTTTTTCCACTTGGTTTTATTGAAGAATACAGTAATTTTGAAATTTATACCAATTTAGAGCACCTCCTTTAGTCTGACTTTGATTTTGGAAATCTATTTTATAAGCATTATTATAGTTATTGTTTAAAATGACATCAACGCGTTACCTTCATAATGAAATACTATTGTTACAGATATTATTCAAATATGGTTACTAGGTAGGACTGGCTGGTAACAGTGGCTTATTTCTTTTAAACGTTCAACTGTTTTGGATATGTCAAGATTGAAGGATTAGAGGTTTGAGATGTACGAAATAGAGTAAAAGCAATGTATAATTAAAAGTGGATAATTCAACTATATACTGAAGCGAACATATTTTATTATTTTATTACAATCCTGACATAGTGTAATACTATCCTAAATCTATTACCGTATTTATAGTAAGTACCTTCGACATTTTTGGTTCAGTACAAAAGAATTAGATAAATGGCAGCCATTAATTTAATTAGGGCAGTGACCCGTGTTTCCTCCACGTCACTTCATTAACACGACTATCTCCCCTTACGGGTAATCGAATGTGTGCTAATGACGTTTCTAAGTCTTTGATTGTACCTTACGAAGATACCCGATTATATAATGGTTGTGTAAGTAATCCTTTCTGATTTTTCATCAATTGTTTGTCTTACGACAATCTTCGCAAAAATCTGTCAAGTGTGTCTGACCACGCGTAATGTAGGGTTCTGCAGATTTTTTATTTCTTTTTGACCTGATAATAGTGTGACGTCGTGCTGCATTGTTTTTTTCTCGGGATATTAATTCAACTGCTTAGCCCGCAGAATGGGTGGACACGTGTCTCTAACAAAAAATCAAAAACATGATACTTCCCAAATAATGGTTTTGGAATATAATATTTTTGCTAACCAAAAGACAATACTCCCATTTTACCTTAGGAAATCTTGATTTTATTATTCCGACTGTTTGGCAACATCGTATATTTTGTACAGATAGCTGTAATAGGCCAAACTAGTTCTCTGAGCTTGATCCAATACAGGATGAGCAGACAGACAGACCGTCGAATCGACATCCCAAAACTATCAGGATTCTAAATTTTCCACGGAACCCCAAAATAGACTATAGACAAATATATCTCGTAAGTACGTTTTGTTTGTGGTCCATAAGTGTGTTAGCGGGTAGAGTTAGAAACTAAACCCACGTCGCGCCCTCGTTATTAGTTTTGTTTGTAACAAGCTTCACACGCCGTTCCCGAATCCCATTTCACGGCAATCTCACTACACTGTTTCTACCTCTGTTTTAACTGATACTTTGACCTTTATATTGTTAAAGTTATACGCTAATTTAAACCATTATCACATTTAAAATTTTACGTGTTGGAACTGCGAAATTTTATCTATGCATGTATCAGCAAGCCGTGAACATCATCTTAAAATAATGTCCTTGCCTCAATTAATCAAATGAGTTCAATTTCGACAAGGTTGTGTGGTTAGGAGTTCCTATGGTCTCCTTCGGTCTCCATCATCAGATCAGCTATATTGCATAACAATATTACAGTGTCATTCTATAAATATTCGGCAAGTTGGTTTTCAGGGGATTCAAATATTTTTAGAGGTGACTGTAAATAAAGGCATCCGAAACACAGTTATAATTTTTTTTTATGTATCTATGTATGCAATGTCTATGTAACAATGTCAATTTCTGTTTATTTATCTCCGCATATCTGTGAAAAAGCTTATACGATTTGAACCAGTCTTTTTTAAATTCTAATTTTCGTGTTGTGCGGGTTTTACATTATAAAGAATCGAATCTTAAGTCGAAGAACTAATAAATGAATTAAATTAGACGAGCCTAATTCCACATTTCCTTTTACCATACACTGAATTGATGAAAGACCTTTCATAGCCCAATGAAAAGCAGATTAGTTCTCATTTATATTTCCTTGGCTTCTATATCACAACCGCAACAGAAAATCAGCTCGTGGCGAACGTGAATACATATTGGGGGTAGTTTGCGAAAGACCCATATTGAAGCGTCCGATATTAGGTGATTACGCTTTATGCTGAGAAAGTGATATGTCCGGAAATTGGTTGTAAGAGACGGCTGTTATTAAGGTATTGGTTGGTACATTTTATGGTTTTAAAAAGTTGGGAGTTTGATTTGAATGTCATCTAATCTTACCTAAGGGGGAAGTGTCGGAAAATTTCATGTGACTTTTTTCTGCAAAATAAAAATAACAGAAAATTTTGTAAAATGAGTAAAGTAGATATAAAACATTAAACTTGTCTTTCTTAAGCATAAAGCGGTTAAGTATAAGAAGACTAAACATGTTGAAATATCAAATACAAGATTAAGGAATGAGGAGATGGTTGAGTTGACTATCACGACATCTTACCAAAAGAGTAGT
>LGAG01000082.1:1338563-1349052 GCA_001278395.1 Lerema accius
TCATCCATTTTATACGTTTGTTATTACTCCAGTCAAATTTTTGTTGATATTTGTTGAAAGAGTACAGTCACTGCAATAAATGTCTGTCAGTGTATTTTACTACATCTGTATTGAATTCTAATGTTTTCTTTTTTGCTATTAGTTGGTTGATTGACCACACGAATGTTATATGATAGTTAATTATCAAAACTTTTCAATGAGATAAATCATATCCACATCGTTGGTTAAACTTACTGCTATCTAAGCGCAGCAGAATACTTATCTTCAAACTTTCCATAAAAATATATAACTTATTTATTCATACTTAAAAAACTCACCATCAGGTTACAAAAATCGTGTTTATTTTTAGATATTTAGAGTCACATGCCACTAGGCAAAATATTACAATTATTAATGTCACATAATTATACAGATAGAAAAAATATAAAATTCAATCACCAAAGTACCAAAAAATATAACACCTACTATTTTCGCTGATGACTGTACCCCAGTCCTTTGTTATCCAAACTAACGGAACTATTGAAGCTCTAATACTCTGAATGAATTATAAAACCGACGCGGAACTCCCAATGTTTACTATCAAAATCGTTTTAAATGCATTCCCTGAAACTGAATTAAATTGATGCGAACAGTGAGCTTCAAAATGCCTTATTCATTTCAGTTTTAACTACTTGGAAAGTTTGTGTCCGACCGTAAATTATTGAAAGCGATAATCTCATTTATGAATTTTAAACGAGGTTTTGTTATTTTATCCAATTGAAGCGTTTTTTATTACCGAATGAGTAACTGAATTATCTAAATGCTACTGAAATAGTTAATAAAAAATGTGTGCAATTAACACATGGTAGTAGTAAAATCTTCAAAAATCATGACTTCTTGATAACGAGACGAATGTAATGTCATGTATAAGTTCAATTTCAAAATCATTTAATCATTCATGTAGGTATCAAAGATACTCTTATGTACGTATTTTTTTTAATCTATCCCCGTTTCGTAAGGCTGCTTTAATATGGAAGAGAAGAAAAGGGAAAGAAACTCCCCCGCACATCTTTTAAAATAAATATTACAACACAAATATTTTCATTCAAAACACCAAGTCACCATTTGAAAATTCATAGCGCCATCTATCTTATCACAACCATGCTAAAGAAATTTTCAGTTCTATCACTAAGGGAGTCATTCCAGTTGAAGTATGACGACGCGAGCGAAAGATTCTGATATCCATACACTACCAAATGACTTAGTAACATCTACCCATTCTAATTTTGAAACTGATGGAGATAATTCATTTATTCCAGACTCAGTTCCTCCATGACCAGGACCTTCTTAAGGTCCCACTAGAGAGAGAAAGAAGAGAGAAAGGGAGAGATAGCGCTCTCTCTCTCTCTCTCTCTCTCTCTCTCTAGAGAAAGGACTTTTAACATGAACGCGTGTAAGTTACCTACTATTCACACATCCATCTTTGTAAGTAAACTATGTAACGGAAACCAATACCGTAACCCTATAGGGTGAAACAGGAAAACACGACAAATATTATTTATAAACCCGGAAACTTCTACACAAACATGATACGCCTGATCCGAGTCGGTTTGCTTCTCCTATGGCCTTGGTTAGGGTAATATGTATAAGGCGATTAACCTGCAGTACATATTTTTGAAATTGTGTGTGTGTAAGTGTATGAGAGAGTGGTAAATAAATGCTAACACACTCATGCCCCCTCAGTAGTATACCCTGTGTCGCGGGTGGCTTGGACAACACAAATAACACATCACTAACACCCATGACCCGAGAACAAACATTTATCTGTCACATACCTAAATATCTGCCCCGGCCGGGAATCGAACCCGGGACCAATTACGTAAATACTGGCCTAATATTAGGCTTTACAGATTATTATGTCTCTATATACCGCTACATACTTATAGCCCCTAGTAGCGTTCAACGAAAAACAAATAGACAAACTGCACATAGCGATATCAAGAACAGAAATACATCATTTAGATTTCAAATCAGTCAAGGCGTTCAGACTATAGAGCGACTTAAAGAAATGTACAAACAAACATACTACGCTCAAAAAATACTATCCTCTATTTGGTACAGTCGGCAAAATAATTGAAGAACTATAATTCCATACATAAGTTACATGCATTCTGACCCTAATTCATGATATTATAAGGCCTTCACGCGTCGGGTGACATTAGCATACAAAGTAGGGAATCGAAGGAGCCGGTATTTTTTACAAAAATAACGGACGTTAAATATTTAACAAGACCCCTAAAAGGCAATTCCTTATTTATAGGTAGGCAAACACATTTTACGAAGAATAAACGAGTGTATTCCAACGAGTTAGGAAACCGAGATAGGTTTTTGTATCCTAGATAAAATATTCAGGATTTGCCTTTGTCGTTGCGCGGAGAAAACGTCGGAGATCGGTTTGCTTAATTGAGATTAATATTGTATCGAGGAAAAGAATTTGTGTGCTTTATAAAATGGTTTGGGTTTTTCACTGAAAATAGGTATATTTTTTATAGAAAATTTCAAGTCTGGCTCTGTTAGGAAACACGGATGTTAGTAAGTCGTCTTTGAGTCTTTGCTTTTTGCCAAATTATGAAGGGTGCAATATTTTTATTGGTTATCTTTTTACATTTGTTTTAAGTTTTTAAAGTTATTTTTGCTTCCAAATAACACACCAACATGTATTGTACAATATGCATTCAAAAACAAATTTTAAATAGCATCTAAAATAATACGTAATATTATTAGGGCCTCAAATAAGTTCAATTAGTTTATTAACTAAACACCTATAATTTAAAGCCAAATACCTAACTGCCCTAAGTAGAAATCCAACCAAAAACCATTTTTAATAACAACACTACCAGATTGTAATTAATCCCATCATTATCAAGTTATCATCTCGTTGATTACCGCGGGATTACCTAAACTTCTCCTAAGTACGCACACTTTACGTAATCCAATCCATAGTAATTAATGACGTGATAATATTAGCACATGAATAACTGGAATATTAATTGCTTCGAGATGTCGTGACAATTAGAGTTCAATTAGTGCTGAGCTAATCCTCCTTGAGTTCTGTATCTATAGATATTTATTAACACGACCCATTGTTGACCCAATTGCTCTACCTTAAGCATGTGTTAGGGTCGAAGCAAGGTATATTAAACTTTGCTTAAACGAAGTCATAACTTTGGTTAAGATATCCTATTTCAGCTAACGTCATGTGGAAAATTGTCCATGTCACTAAGGTGCACGATTTTTTTACAGTCAAGTTTTTGATCATTAATATAAAATAATGAATCTATTTACTTTCCACTTTAGTATGGAAAACATCTAAGGTGACCATAGTGGAACTGCATGAAGGTTGCTGTCAGCTTTTGACGCCATTCAATACCCCATTATCATGAGGTAGACGCGAAAAAAAATCATTATCACATTATGTATAGGAGTGGTATCCTACGGATATGGCGAGACTAAAAGGATTCCAACTCTTCCACGGAACCTTAAAAACCTAAATGGCACATTCCATTGAACGTATGACGTACCTACATATCAAGCTATGATACGGACAAATAAAAGCTCGACTCGAGTGCTGTGAGCCGTGAACGAACGAGTATGTGAACATTGTGAACAATGAACGAACGATTGACCCGAACGAGTGAAGGGAATAATGGAACGACGCCGGAATCTTTAAACACTGCTTGGGATTGTTCAAAGACTAATTTCACGTTTCAAGTGAGTAGGAAGTATTACTGAAACGACGTGTTCTGAAAAGCGTAGTCACGTCACTAGAAACGGTTATGTGGAGTTACTCGTAGTAGCGGCAAATGAAAGAGGTTAACTCAATTTCATATAATTTTATTACGTAAAGGATTCTTGCGTTTGTTAGCAATATTAGAGGACGGTAATTTTATTGTTTTCCATATGTTACGTGATTCCCGTTGAAATCTATGAAGCGTCCAGAAATTCAGCACCTATAGCGGCTGTAGACTGAGCTACGCAAACTACACGCACACATTCGTTGTCGTGTCGTGGCTACGTCGTAACTCTGCCGTATCTTAACCATCAGATGTCATCCAGCCTTGCTGATATGAATTAATTAAGTAAAGTATTGATTGCAAACAGTAAGGCTATCTTTATGTAAAAGTAAGGTTGATACGTACTTGTTTCTGGTTTCGTGTGCCCTGTTTACTATTGAGACCTGATTAAAACGGCGAAAACATCAGTCAAATATTTCAAATTTATTAATTTAACTTAACACTTATTAACTCGAAATAGGTTATCTAATTGAATTGAATTTTTCCGCCAATTCAACACTGAAGCAACGTAGTGACATTCTCAAGTCCTTTGTAGTAATGAGAAGATACCCATGCTCAGTATTCGACCATAATGATAACGTTGAACAACGGCAATATGTCAAAAATCACGCTTAGTGGACCGGATGCGGCTCAGTAACCGTGAATAACCTCATCAACTTGTCAATTACAGCTTCGTTAGTCGTTAGAGCACCGCTTATTAGCCCTAAAAACTTATATTTTAAAATCTGTAGTTATAAAAAGGAAAAATATGAATAAATACAAATTTGTATCAATATTGAAGTCAAATAAATCACAGACCCAATGCCAATTTTATTCTGGCAGACCAAGGTGTCGTGAGAGGCGACCATCGACGTCTGGTAAAGCTTTGCATAAGGTTTGATTTATCAATATTTCTGTCAAATTAACCAATACTTTATTTCTTTACTTATTTTATTTATTCCTAAGCCTAATGTATTTGTAACAATATTAAACAAAATTTTCGTTTGCGCACTTCTTCTATTAATGAACAAGTATTATTCATCGTTATCTTTACTTGTAGCACATCTGGTTGCAATCGCTTAATTGCTAGAAACTACCAAGTAATTATGTTCGTACATCGTCTAAAGACGGAAATTGAATCTAAACATTAACCTTTGAAGATGATGATTTCGAATTAATCCCTATTGTAGAAGTGAAGCTTTACTGTATTGTTAGTAATTACTCTTCAATTCCACTGTGGTTCTAAAACTGTAGTCACGGTGCTAGACGTCTTTAGTTAAATGAAACGTCATAGCAATGACAGACTAGTGACCCACCCTTGATTCGCTCCGGGGAACTAAAAGGATTCCTGGAATAAAAAGTACCCCAAGCCTAATGACAAATGCCATGACACTTTATTTCTTAAGCCAGTTGGGCTGTAGAAAGAACCAAATAAATTAACATAAATGCAGTTTATACAAATGCTCTAAAACATTACCCTGGTTCTGGGGTAATCGAGTAAAAACGACACGACGACTCACTTCAGATTTCGAAGTCAATAACCCTAAAACGTCCTCGTAGATCCTTCTACAAGCCAAAATTCGATTATAACTGAATACAGACTTCCACAATACAAAATAAAGTTTAACTGTAAATTAATACTCGTTTTCGTTTCAACATTTAACTCCAGTCCGCAACTAGCGAATAAAACCGAATAGCTCCGTAATTGTTTGCTCCAATTAGTTCGTTCAAAACTAAAATAAAAGTTCACTTTTGAACTGTTGTTGATCCGCCTTTTAATTTTTTTTTCATACTGATAGCTTGCGGTGTATACAAGCTCGGCTGAAATTATACTTAATTGCTCCACCCAACCCAATTAGGACTTACTACTGAGCATGAATCTCTCCTTATAACTAAAGTAACGTAGACTAAACTCCACTATACTGCTTCAGAGTGGGTTCAGTTAGTGACCAACCTGAATGCCAACAATTTCATCCCCCCCAAGGGTCTTCTTCAGACATGGTTCAACGACTGTCATCTAACTATAACATCCAGTAGCAATGGCTTTTTGTGTCCTATGAACCACAGAAATGCTCAAATTCGACGACGGCAAATTCAAGCAGACGTGTACCGTTCTACCAATACAAGGAGCTTGATGCAGTCGGATGGAATATATGTACTCGTATATTTACCTAAGCCAGCTCCTCAACAAGCAACAGTGGACCTTTCAAAGCTGATGAATGGATGGATAGATGAAAGGAAACTCCTCCAAGCTATCGGTAGCCATTGCTACAGTCTATGGCCAGCCTTTTCTTTAACTTCCTGACCCAAATCGCGTCAAGAGTGCTTCAAGTTAATACAGGGACTGAATGTCAGGATTTCCTAAAAATTTTCTGTCCAATATTGTTCAGTAACATCTGTGTTTCACGGTAGTAACTTTTCTGATACAAAAGTTCCTGGGATTGACCCATAGAATGTAAACTGTATAGACGTTTATGGAAAAATGGTGCTCTTTTCTACGTCAGCTGATGTTTTATATAAATTAAATTACGTATCAAGTATACGTTTATATGTTTACTTTTTGAGGGGCTTATGTTGGTACTCAAATAAGACAACTTATTGTGCAAGATTATTATTGAAAAAAAAAATTACCTTCAAATATAACATAAGCTGTCATATTGTAAAGAGATTTCGTTTGTTTTTAATGGTGTTCCCATACAATAAATTGTTGTATATGACCATCAGTTTAGAAGTTGTTCATTTTTCAATAAACAGTTTGTATGACATAATGAAGTGGTAAAGCAGAATTTATTCCTCAATGCTCGCTGACGTTATTGACATTTTTATTGACTTTTTGTAGTTCATACGCTTGCCTACCGATCATACTTGCTAGGAGCGCTCTATACCTTTCACGTATACTCTGCGGGAGAACCCTTTCTGGTAATTGTGTCGGCGTCTGCTGACCGAATATCGATAGTCTACTTAAACCTTACTTCAGTTCATGAAGCACATGTTATTGTCAACAACAAGACAAATAACGCAAAACTAGGATTTTTTCCTTCAGACCGAACCCAAATTAGCTTGTCCGTGTGTAGTGACTAAAAAATTCGTAAATTTCATAATTCTTAAACTAAGTTATCAATGTGATTTTTTTTTCTATTTTTACGCCATCAAGTAGACGACTTGAGACTTCCATGAGAAATTCTTTTACCTATAGCTAGATTTAGGTGTTTTTATTTTTGAATTTTCGAATTATCAAACACTAACATGTATTGTGAATTTTTCATCCGAAATGTAATTTAAGTAATCAAAAGATTCATATTTCATCAAATATACTACTTCTTTATCACAGAAATTATTATGATTAATAAATTAGTATACATTACTAGTTATTATAACAGTCACATAATATTTTACATACGGTAGTGCAATTGGATACTCATGTTACTCAAAGGCAGCGAAATATTCATTTTCTATCGTCATTAGTAGGTACAAAGCGAGCACCCGCGTCGAATTGCCTTCATTACAAACGTTTCTACGTAATAACGCACGAAATAGACGTAATTTTGTAATATTTACGCGTGTTTCATGCAGCTTCTCTTAATGTCTCGTGGGATGTGTTTTAGCTTCTGGTCAGAAGAATACATAATGCGGCTAATAACACGATGGTCACTAGCAGCTAGGTAAGGAATGACATCTGTAAGGTCCATCCCCAGATGTGTCGCAGTTGAACGGTATTCGAAGGGTAAAAAAGACCAATTTTTTCATAGGGGTATTCTGATCAATTTGTAGACAGCAAAGTAAAACAATGCACATAGAATTGCAATTTTTTTATGAATATTGAGAAAGGTAAATGAGGAAGTTTCTTCCAAATTGCCGCCAATTTCACAGAGCACAGATACGGGGTGTTTAAAACTTTATGTGACTTTGTGTAAATCTGTCTGTTATTGAAGCTGCTAATATAATGAGCCGATTTTCTTGCGGATTGATTAAGTTTTTTTTTAACTGTAATAATATCTCAAAAGGTTTTGAATTATTTCATTTAGTGTTAAAAGTCGTACAAATACGACATTTTTAAGCTATAATAAAGAGTGGTCTGGATAAGCTAAAGAAACAGAATTTGATGACATGGATTAAAAATCTGTGAATTATACGAATACGGATATAACGCTTATAATTAAGCTATCTAATGACATCATTCCATTTTGTTACACCAATGCGACAATTTACAGATACCAACCGAAACCGCCTAATTCAAACTAAGTTTAATTACATTTATAGCCTGCAATTACGAGAGGCATTCCACTAATTTCAACTTTAATTTAAACGTGTTCTGTGTTGAGTTATTCCAACTGGGTATCATTTTTAGGGTTCTTTATCACTACAATAAATGTGGAAGTCTTAAAAGCCTTAGCAGGTGAGGAATTCGCGGAGGTATCAAGTTGAATTAATCCCCAATTCTCGGAAATGCAATTCCTTAAAGCTGTGAAATCAGGCTTTGAGTTAACGCAATCAAAGCCTCTATACGGCATATTTTGACTCACAAGGGAAAGGTATTATATTGCTTGCAAATCACACTTTCTAGAAAGCTACTTTTAGTAGGTTTTGAGTTTTATCGTAATCGCTTGTTTATTATTTCTGTTTACAGGCGACGCTATCCGCTTAGCAAGCTCATTTCATAATATTGTCAGCTATATCCCGAGTTTGGAATTATTTAACAAATCTAGTACATTTATCAATTTTCAGTATGGATCCTCCCAGTACAAAATTTGATTGGTAATCCATACGAACTCAGTTTCGGAAACAAATAAATCCGATGATTTATATCAGATCAGATACGTGATTTATGTTACGTTTTTGATAATAAATCTAACAACAAACTTTTTTATCCGACAAAGTCTCTCGGGATGATCTAAATATTTACCTACATAATTTTATAATCGACTAGAAATCGCCGGCGGCTCCGCCTGCGTAATTTTCCCGTTTCTGGGATTATTCTTTTGCAGCTCATCATCTTAGCGTGATGTTATATAGCCTATAAGCTTCCTCATAAATGGACTATCATACACTAAAAGATTTTTTTAAATCGGTCCAGTAGTTTCTGAGATTAGCGCGTTTAAACAAACAAACTTTATATGTATATTAGGATATAGATATATTAACTAAAAAATCGGGCTGACGTTTTCCTGAGTTATATTTTATCACTTATAACTTGTTGACGCCTTTGTTTTCCACATCAAATACTCCAAACCTTTAATCTTCATGTAATTTTAATAAATGCTCATCATTGTTGACAACTTGCGCTTTGATGGCGTCTCAATAACTCTTATAGTTTGGAGTCCTCTGAAGTATCTCGACTACAGCACCACCTACTGGGTCTAACTGTGACCTAAACCACACTTAATCTTCCTTAAATATACCACATTTTTTTTTTTAAATCACTCCAGATTTAACGAAGAATTTAGTGGCAAAAAATATACACTAGGTGACGATTACAATAACTATTATTAAGATCACACCGCCCCAAAAAATATATTCGTAACAAAATTACTGTCAAAACTACTCAGCAAGTCAGTGTTGAAAAGTCGATTCGTAAAAAGTTATTGAGAAAAAAGCAAAGTATTTATTTTAAAGAAATACGTTCTATTTCTGTCCCGATCTGTCTTTTTCGTCGCCGAGTCCAGAGGGACACGTCCCGAGTCACGCCGTCACGCCAGTCGAAGTCACGACGTCGGTATACTGCGACGTGACAATGACAATTCCCAAATGAGAACTATTTTCAAACTAATACCGTAGGTGTGGTGTAGGTTAACCGCTCATAGCCCTGCGGCTTGAGTTGATCCTAAGCGATCGGTGAAGATAAGCAAGGGTAAGCAGTCGGAAAGTGGGTGAGTGACAAATAGAGGCAAAATATCTTGAACGTTTCCGTGCCTTAGAAGACATGTTAAGCCTTCGATCTCAGTTTTTGTACTAAGTGACAGTCGTTAAACCATGTCGAATGCCTTAACGCAGCAATAAAGAGTTCCGTCACTTAGGCTGTCCAATGAGCCTTCCACCAAACTGCACTGAATGTGTACTGTGTACAATGTGTACTGGATTATACCTTAGACCTCAGTTATGAAGAGAAGCTCGCCAAGTAGTGGGCCCAAAAAGGCTACAAAAGCCAGGGCATTTTCACTATTACAATATTACACAATATAAGTGCATTATAGTATAACATATTATGAGGACGGCTTAATGCAAGTCCCGCGAGATATCAGGCGGTGCAGCGCAGATGTAGGACGTAAATGTTGCGTAAATATTAAACCTAATTTCGTATGAATTTTGTATAGGTACATCGTTTGTTTGAAATTTACAACTTCCACCTCCACGGTCTACGAAATAAAAAATGTTTTGATTAGAAAGAGATTTTTAGAGTGTATGTATGTATGTATTTATGTTTCTATGTCCACTTTTATTACGCTCCACAACCTAGACAGTGTGACGGATTTTACCATTTATGATAGACTAGTGGACCCGCCCTCGCTTCGCTTCGGGAAACCTACGCCGAAACGAAAGTAAAAAAAAGTAGCCTAAGTTACTCCTTGGTAGGTACATCAGCTGTCTGCCAGTGAAAGTCCCGTCAAGATAGGTCCAGCTGTTTCAGAGATTAGCCGGATCAAATAGACAGACAGACAGACAGACAAAAAATTTTTTAA
>LGAG01000082.1:1350659-1362527 GCA_001278395.1 Lerema accius
AAAAATAAGTAACGTCTGGGGGCCCTGGGATCTTAGACTATTACCTCTAACCAAGGCATTACCGATGCGTTTATAACCTAAGACGACATCAGAAAGGATGAAAAAAATAATTTAATTGCGTATGAATTGGATGGGTACTGACTTGCCATTACTAATAATATATCCAAGAGGACCATTCTGCGATCCATATATTTTTATATGAAATTTACTTTGACCACGCTTAAGGTCAAAATAACTCACGGTAATCGTCTAATAAAAAGATTTACAAGTTTGAATTAATTAGTTTGTATTTAATTTCCAGGGGATAATAAATTTATATCCAATTATATTTTCTCATAATTATCCCAAAACATGAATCCAAGAAACGATACTATTACATTACTAAATAAAATGTAACATCACGTCCATTTTTACCGTATTCCGTGTAAAATTGCATCCGCAAGCACCAAGTTGCTTCCACATAATTAGATTGCCGCTCCAAGAGGGAAGGTGTAAAGAAAATAGCATAGTTTAATTTATTTCTATTTCACTTGACGAGATTTATGGAGCTTTTTAACTAGTTTTAACTTCGTTTAATGTAAAATTAAAGTGTTTAGTCTAACACTATTGTTTGTAACGTAAATAAGTTTCGTAGTCAACACAAACGTTTATCTTCGCCGTGTCTATTTTGTCAATCTGGCATCAGACTAGCTATGATTAAAATAGGTACCTATAAAATAAATACATACTAGATCCTCTAAATAATTCTTTCTAGATCTTCATTGATTACTTAAGTCCTTTGTCTTGTAAAGAAGAGTCAGCAAAATAAGCTAACTAATAAGAAAGACACCGTATGTTTGTCAGTCTGACAGAACTCACACAACCACTTCCCTCGGGACAACGCGATGACCAAACCTGCCAACATGAAGGATAGGATATTTGTAAACACACGTTAAAACACTGGTACCAACCCAACAAACAACTAACGACTACCTACAACAAATGAGATGGGAGTAAAAAAATATTACGCTACTATGGTTTCCTTGAAGAATGCAGAGACAATGATATATCTAAACATTACAAGACAATTTATTATGTAGTTTATTCACAATCGTTTATTAACTTTGATTTGAATTGAAATACTATAAAAGATCATCTTAAGCCATGGATAGCTATCGTTGAGTTACTTAAAAGCTTCCGACGCTTAGTTCAGCCTGATTAGCCTATGACCCTATGCTCTAAGTCTTATTGATAAGGAGAAACCCATCCCAATAGTACGCCATCAATGGATAAAATTCAGGTAAAATTGCGCGGCAAAATACAATACCGTATTTCTCAGAATCCCGGAAATATTTTGCACTATGCGTCTCGCTAGTTGAGTCCATATGGAACAGTTAAGTAGTGGAAAATGGAAGGAAAGTGCTATTTTTAGAAGAATAAATCTCGTGTTTTAAAATTCCTGTTTATTGTAGTTCCTCAAAATGTTCTCCATGACATCTGCGGTACAGGGAATCATTAAGTAGGGCTTAGAGCAGCATAATTTTAGAGTAGTTATTTATTTATTTTTCATAATTTTTTACTTTTTCATTGTTATTAATTAAAATAAATTTGAAATAGAATACTTAAGTAAATTGTATCAAACTTTGATAATAGATGTTGCTACTTGGTGTTTTGCATACCTGTCATTACTTTCGTGACATTATCTTGAAGCGATAATTTTTGTAAATGTTCTTTTTACTTCTGCCACGTGTCAATTACTTTCTTTTATTAAAAGACCTTACTTTTATGGACCTTTAAAGAATGACATCGATACAATCTAAAGAATGGCTAGCGGAGTAACGGTATGGCGTTTCTTTCCAGCCAATTCCTGTCGGATGTGAAGAGGGTGAATGTACCTGGTGGAGGATTTCATTACTGTCTGCTCAGGGAACACCTGTCGCACGGTTACAAATACTTTCACCCTCCATGGCTTTACACGTGCGAAAGACGCAAAGTCGCAAGCGGTTCTGCGACTTTTTCACGCGGGTACGAATGTATTTTTGTATTTCTCTTCCGGTCTTTCTCTGCGTGCTATTTTTTCTCGTGCGACAGAAGTACGACAATTTGTGGTAGCAGTTTTTCGGCTGGGCTCGATTTACCAAAAAATGTCGCATTAATTACAACTTGCAAAATTTTGTTTTATGCTGACTCATGAGTTCGGGAATAGACACTTTGTCTCCTATCCTTAAAATCTTTAAGAAAAGTTGCATTTCGGAATATTATTATTATTCATTAAAATTTTCGATTAAAGTTAATAAATTAACATTACATACATCAGCATGTAGATAAATACATAGTTTAATCAACGATTAATATCTGCATGTATTTTTAAATACAATTAATAAAATAAATAACACACCAATGTAAATAAAATTGTTTGTCAGTGAATAATGCATAATTTGGGATGAAAATATACGTTGTATTTTTTATGTTCGGTCACTCTTAAATACTTTATAATAATTTTATTACTATCATTTCATCCGTTTCGGAGCTGTTTTGTGAGAAACATACCCGAGGATTCTATTTAAAGATAGAATTAATCAAAATTATGTGGTTATTATCAAGCAGTCATTACACAAATCATTAAAATAGAATGTAGTATAAATAAAATTTACAAATTACATAAGAACTGGTATTTCAAGGTTGAATTCTCGGGATTAATTCGTAGCGTGCGTATTCGTTACGAATACCAAAGAAACTTTGCTCAAAGTTTTTCGGTATAGAGGTCTGTTCTTTGAGCGTGTACTTGCGGAGAAGAAAAGCTAAGCAAACCTTCATTTGCATGTAGGCCAACTTTATACCTGAAATATAAAGAAATAGGTTTAAAGCTACGTGTTTATCCAACTACCCTGGCGAGAGAAATGTTTTCCAATATTACGTTTTACGTCCATTTCATAGGAACACTATCATTATGATATGAGATGTCATTGAATATGTCCTTATTGTGCAAGTGACATTGGCTATATAATTTTTAATTAAGGCAAAATTTTCCCCTCCCCTCATCTTTTCTGTTATTTTTGTTTCAATTTTCACGCACTTTTAGTCATCATAATTGCCAACGTAGTGTTAACATGAAGAACATAAATAAAATATCACCAACATACACGACCCAAAAACAAACATCAACTTGTCACATTAAAGTTAACCCCAATAGGGAATCGAACCCGGCAAACTTTGTAGCAGGCTGTGTCAGATACTCGGTTTTAAGTGAAGTTTTTTAAGTGGTAACAAACCTTACTTAAAAATATCTGTATACGTACCTATGCAAATTCGTTTTCCTTCGCCGAATGGAATATAGCTATATTTAACAATTTTAGGCACATTTTCTGCGGAAAAACGTTCCGGATCAAACACATCTGGATTGGGAAAGTAATTTTCATCTCTATGTAATGCAAATATAGGTATTAAAACTTTGGTGCCTTTTTCAACTTTGACTTTACCATTAGGTAATACAGTATCTTTGAAACACTGTCTCTGTGTTACTCCAATTGGAGGATATTTTCTTATGACTTCGTTTATAATCATCTCCATATACACCATTTTGTCCAAATCATCAAAAGTAATATTGCCCTTATTATCTTCGAAAATTTTGTCTATTTCACAATGGGCTCTGTCCAGTATCTTAGAATTTCTTGACAATTCTAGAAGCGTGAAATGCAGAGCACTAGCTAGGGTATCGATACCTCCTATAAGAAAAACAAATGCCTGTGCCGCTAGAAATTCTATATTCGCAATCGTCTCATAGCCCGTCACATGGTCTTTAAGTACACCTTCACTTTCAAACTTCAAACAAGTGTCAATAAAGTCATGATAGACTTTTTTTTCTTTTTTTCGTTTCTCCATAGTTTTTTTCACTATATCGATAAACGATTGCTGATGGTCACCAAAAGTTTTTATATCAAATAGTTTGTATAGTTTTGGCGAAACACTTGCGACTGCAAATTTTAAATTAAATTTAAGGCTAGTTTTAAGACTTTCGTACGCGATTTTATTTATTGGTGTTTCCATAGAATTTTGTGTTTCAGTATCAATGCCATAAACGGTAGAACTAATACAAGCTGTAGTGTATGTATACATAGCCTGGTATGGATTTTCAGTCATTTGCGGATTTGATTCAATATAATCAAGGAAATCTCTGGTGCACTTCTCCGTGATATAATACATGTTCTTCATTTGGTTTTTTGTTAAAAATGGAGACATTTTGAGTCTTTGCAATCGCCATCTTTTGTAGTCTTCGATGAAGAATAGGTTATCAGTAAGAATGTCCGAGGCATTGGTGACGAGACCTCTAGCATAGAAACTTTGAAAATCTCCATGCAGTACTGTCTTTATGTTCTCCAAATCACGAATGATTAGAGTTGGTGTAATACCAAGGAATATTCCGACTTGTTCCAACTTGGGATGAGCATCGTAGATATCTTTGATAATTTCAGGCATCGATTTCTTCCCACCCATGAATCTCCATAACACACCATTCACCTGCTTTACATTTCGCCTTTTCCAATAATTTCTATTGACCACGAAATACTGTATGATGATATAAATTAAAGAAATAATAATTACTATTATCCCAATCATTATTTCAACTAATACGTGTTATAGTCAAAGCAATTCGATGGTAAATACGTTTTGATAAAAATATTTTCTTTGGTAAAGCCGTACAATTAAAAGGTAATTAAATTTGTATAAAAAACAAATTAAAACAATTTTTAGTGGTGTGTAAGTATGTCTATTATTATTATACATAATAAAAGCATTAAGCAAATATTTTATTTTTCTATTAATTACTGATTTATTTTATAATTATCATAATTAAATGTTATGCAAGTCATTGAATGATTAAGCATTTTATAGTACTATTTCTTGTTTTGACATTGTTTGAGCGTACTTATTGCAGATCTTGTTAATTAATTATCAGAAAACATGAGAGCACTTACATAATCAAGTGGAGTCTGATAAATTATGCTCATTGATTAATTAACCTGCTGTACAGAGATGGATTTAATTGCACAGATAAATGAATGGAATGGCAGGAAGAAAATCATCTCTAATATACAGCTGGCTAATAACCAGTGTTATGGTCCATGACCATGATTTCAAACTGAGTCCAGTGCATTACTGTAGTGTAAAAATATTTTGTTGTTTTTTTTTTATTTGTTTTTTTTTTATAATATCTTTATTATATACATAATCACCAGTTTCAATTTTTTTACACTGTTTTTCAATATAGTGTTTTTCTTATATTTTTCTTTTCTAATACTAATACGTTACAGATAAAATTTTGAACTCGTTTTTAAGAATAATGTAGACATATTACACTTTATATGGAGGATATCCATTGAATTTAGATAATTAAACAAAATTCAAACTACCACACCGACTTTGATACAGAGATACGTCACACACGTCGTATGTAAGATGCCTTTGATAATATCAATATTTATTATTTATATTATACAGTTGACATTGAGATCTGTATAATATAAATAGGAAATTGAATTATAATACTTATGTAATACTTTTTCTTATCGTAAAATACTTATAAGTAACTGATAAGAAGTGACTACGTAACTGCGTAATAATTGTAGTATGACGTAATGGTTACCGTACCGGATCGCCGTTCGATCAGTCCTAGGTTCGACTCTTAGAGAGGTTGTTTGAATGATGAATTTAAATTTCTGTTTTCGGTGTGCGTGTATGTTCGTGTGTTTTTTCATCTATATATATTTCACTATGTAGGTACAATAATTGTTAATGCAAAATAATAATAAACTAATTAAAAATTTACTCGTATGCACAAATAAGATTTTCAATTAATTTATTAACTAATTATGTCCCGATTAAGGAAAATGATTGTTATTTTATACTATCAGATAGTTAATTAATATTGAAATATACAAAGAAATTATTAAAAATTTATGAAGAAATAATAATTACCGATGTAAAATATGGCAATTTGCATACTAATAATATAATTTTAGTCCAACGTCAGCAAACAAGGAAATACAATATTTCCCAAAATTCCATAGTAACTAATTATAGCCAACAACGGTATTTTTAATACGGGCCAGAGAATTATAACTATTACAAAACTAATTAGAAAACTTTTCCTGTGGTCATAAATCGACCACACCTCCTTGTAGGATTAGGATCGATAATTCGCACACAGTAATATAAAGGTACAATCCAAAAAACCAAATTTTTAGTAAATCGTGTTTTAAGATTCTGGATTCCCAAATTGAAGCAATTTATCGAATATTTTGCTTATTATCTACGTTATAAATGTGAAAGGCAGATTTTTTCTTTGATAAATGGTCTATTAACAACAATGAAAAAAAAATCAAGTTAGGCCCCATATAGCACAAAAAATGATAGTCAGTATTATGGAATACATAACTAGTTCACACTGAATGTCATCTAGAAAACATATAAAACGGGCGTTATGGATTAATGGACGGCTCCTAAGACGCCTAGCCCAGTGTGAGTTCAGATCTAACATAATAGCTTAAATACTTTTGCATTTATTATGCATAAAATTTAGCCTTCTTTACTTCTTGATATAAACTTAAAGTATGCCAAATCTCAAACATGTTTGTAAAATTATTTTTAAACACATTATTTTAAATTAAATACATTATTTTTAAAGTACGCAAAGTAGCACCCTTGACGACTTAAATTAAAGGAGTACAATTAAATTCAACTGCTTCATATTCTAAAATATTAATTTTATTTCATTGTCTCATAATTACAAAACAATTAACGTCTTCGTTTAATTAATTACTGGGGGATCTGGCCCTCGCTTCGCTTCGGGAAACCTATGTCGAAACGAAAGTAAAAAAAGTAGCCTAAGTTATTCCTTATTACATCAGCTACCCGCCAATGAAAGTCCCGTCAAAATCAGTCCAGCCGTTTCAAAGATTAGCCGGATCAAACAGACAAACAGACGGACAGACAGACAAAATGTAAAAAATGTTATTTCGGTACAGGTACCGTGTATGCATACGTATGTATTAAGTAAAATGCGGTTATTTTAATATTACAAACATACACTTCAATTTTATTTAGTTGTATAGATGACACCCCAAATTAATTGCGCAAAATCAATTCATAAGTCGCATTTCGATCTCGAAGAGCAAACGAACTTGGAGTGAAGTGTAATTGCCGCGGAGTTTGTTGTCGTAGTGTAAAACGACGAAGCAACATTGCTAATCCAACCTTTACTTGGATACGAGCGAGCCTTGCACCTGAAACAAACGAATTAATTATTGTACTTAGTTTTAAAATAATCTGCGATCCAATTTCAACCTTAATTCATTACCGTACGTTAAAGAGTTATTTCACATTAACATAATTATTATTAGAAGTTAACATTGATGTACCACATTGTCATAGCAAATAATGATGTAATTTTCAAATTTCAAATATTTTATAAAGAGGTACGCTCAAAGTTTTTTGGTGGACGATCTTAACTGTGATTTAATTTTGCTAGTGAAAGATCTGATATTATTAGTAAATTGTCTTACCAATACAAATTCGGTTTCCGCCACCGAATGGCAAATAAGCATGTTTATTAAGATGTGAATCATTATTTGGTGCAAATCTCTCTGGATCAAAAAGATCTGGTTCGGGATAATATTTTTCATCATTGTGAATCGAATATACGGGAATCACTGTTGTTGTATCATTTTCAATTCGTAGCCCTGATGGTAAAATTCTGCTTTTCAAACACACTCTTTGTATGACAGCTATTGAGGGGTATTTCCTCATAGACTCATTGATGACCATATCTAAGTAGACGAATTTATCGATGTCTTCATATGAGAAGTTTACATTACATGAGTCGAATACTTTGTCGATTTCTTTGTGAAGCTTTTGTAAGATATTTGGATTATAGGAAAGTTCTAGTAAAGTGTAGTTCATAACGCTAGCAGATGGGTCGGTACCAGCAATAAAGAAGAAAAATGCTTGAGCTGCAAGTACTTCATCTGTAGGTGCTATTTCATAACCCGTTGCAAGGTCTTGTAGTACTCCATTCTGCTGTAATTCCAAACAAGTGTCAATAAAGTCATGTCGAGTCTCTTTACTCTTCTTGCGGCTTTCCAAGACATTTTTTATAACACCGACGAAAAATTTTTCAAATTTCTTAAAAGTCGTCAAGTTCAATATTCGGAATAACGTCGGAGAATAAGTTGAAAGTACGATTTTCATGTTGTCTATAAGAGTAGGTTCGAATATTTTCCAAGCCATATCCATGAACGGACATTCCATGACGTTCTTCGACTGAGTATCAATTCCAAATATTGAGGCAGTAATTGAAGCCGTCGTATAGGTGTAGAGTGCATTAAACGGCTTGCTTCTGATTTCTGCATCATTTTCAATAACTTCAACAAAGTCCCGACCGCATTTTTCCATGATATAAAACATATTTTTTAACTTTCTGTGTGTAAAAACTGGGGAAAGCTTCTGTCTCAATAACTTCCACCGTTCATAATCATCTATAAATAATACGTTATCAGCTAAAATGTCATTGGGATTTGATACTATACCTCGACTGCAAAAATTTTGTATATCACCTTGTAGAACATAATGAACATCGTCCAAGTCTTTTAATAAAATTGCCTTTCTTGATCCCACAAATAACCCTATATATTTTTCATTTGGATAACTATGATACACCTCTTTGTGTATTTCGGCTAAAGAACGATTACTCGTTAAAAATTTCCACATTAAACCATCGTATTGCACCACATTGCGTTTTCTCCAGTAATCTTTATTTTTATTTAAAATTAAATAAATCAATACTATTGCAACACAAAATAACGTTAACAAAATAAACATTTTAAACAAGCAAGTCACTGTACGTGCATAACAGAAATGTAACTGCTGCCAGTGCTTTACGTTTAAGTAATTTTGTTGATCACTATCTGCGAGTACATAATGGTCATTTTACACAATTATTTACATATATTGAGCAATAGCTCCTATCTAGGGTTATTAACAGTTATCACCACTTTACATTTATAATGCATAGTAGTATTATAACCTGGTTTTAAATGCGTAGTAATGTCACGGAATATTTTCTCGATGTTTCTCTCCTACAGTGGTTCTTAACATTTTACTTTCTTGGATAACACAGTTTTATATTTTTTTTATTAAAAAATACTAGTATAATCAAAATATACAGGATTTTAATTGCTTTATAAGATAAAAAGCGTAACCCTATATGATACTGCATTTTAGCAGCATATTTATTGACATAATTTCCTGCGATTTTTACAAAAACTTTTGATCGAATAATACAACAATGTGTTTACCATAATTTCTTAACAATAGGAGGATATTAACTGGCCTGGTAAACCAAAATACATTCTTATATGTATTTAAGTGTGCTTACCTTACCTGCATTCACCAAGAACAGGATATGATTTACCGATTTTCCATATAACTAGAACTTTCAAAGGACTGTCGGATACAAAACGGTTTAGAAAATATTTTTAAATTTTTATTCTAATTTATAATTTTATCGAAGAATGTAAACTAATCTATAATTATTAAGATTATTCAATTTAATAATAAAAAAAAGTATTATTAAACAAATCACCTAAACTTAATCACAATGCGCTTGTTCACGAAATAAATAATTCATTCTTTAACCAATCATTATTCGTTCAATCAGGTGCTCATTCATTCAGTGCGGTTTGTAAATAAGGTACAATTTGTAGTATTCACGGTGTTAAACCGATCAAAATGAATCATTTATGTGCAAGTATATTGTAATTTAGTACGTGAACCTTTTACAGTTACACCATTTGAATCTATTTAGTCGAATAACAGCTATAAATTTGCGTTACAGGTAATCCAATAGGGTTTAGGATAAAAGATCTCTGTATATTATTGAATCATATTTTTTTGTATCTTTTCTAGTGAAAGTTCGAGTTTTAGTACCATTTTAAGAATTATGCAAAAATCAGGCACGTACGAGTCCTCGTACCTATAAGATTTAGTAGACTTAACAATACTCGTAATATAAAAAATAAATCTAAATTCAAACAGGTTCTGTAAGTAAATAAATAAATAAATACATAAATGAATAAAATACTCTATAGTGATAAAAACCAAATACAAATTTAATTTTTACTTGATTAAGAATTTAGAATAGATGCAATCAAAAGTACTCGTATTTTAATTTGTTTCAAACTCTGTCGTTAATGATTCATTAGTAATTAAGTAAACAAAGCAAAACTATTGTCTGACTATTCGTTTGATTACATTATTATGAATTAAGCAAACAAACCGCCTTCTTGCCGTAAACAATGTTACCCCAACCATTTGTATAATTGTTATTCAACATAATTATTGTGTTGTTATTGTTATTATTATTACAGATTAAAGGTTGTTTTAAATTTGTTTCTGTTTCCGCAAATGAGAAATAGAATGAATAATCGTCGTTTTAGTAACCTAATAAAATCAAAAGTTTCAAGAACCGAATTTATTTTTTTCAACGATATATTATTAGAATAATTTATCCTTTACATTGAATACCCAATAAATAATTCAAATAAAATACCTCAAACTTTGTAACTAATAATAACCTTTTGACATTTTTGTTAGTCCCACCAACTTAATATTTATTTAACAATTTTGATCACAACTGTACAATTTCTGTCCGTGAACCGAACAATACTTCAACGGTTCGATTTAAAAGTTCTCTATTCTTATTGCAGTAGGTATTGTTGACCAATGACAGATATATATCTTATATGATGCACAGATCTGAAGGAATTTGCTATATACGATTATAATGAGTGCCAGATAAGGCAAAATACAGTCATGATTATGATAAAAATTGCAAGAATGTGCAGGTAGCAATTACTAAGAACACAGAAAACCGAACTGCTTTATTTTTAGGGTTAGGAACGGTGTATTAAAAAAAATGCCTATATCATTCCCTTAATAAAAAGACTAATTATATGTAGAAATCCGTGAAGTCGTTGGTCTGTATGGCGTAGGCGTAAGAAATGGACATTCACACATACGCTCAAACCCTTCTAACTCAACAAACAATCACCCTTCTAACTCAATAGATTAAAAAGAGACCTTTCAAAAAAGATTCAATACACAGAAATAACACCCAGTACAATTTGTTACTAGTATAGATATCTTCTAGAAGTTTCTGAGCCGCGTTTGCATCGAGCATCAGTCTAAGTAGTTCATAAATTGTACACCAGACCGCTAAGTGCTACACACACTTAGCGAAACTTAAAAGTACATTACACTTTGCACAGTGGAACCGCGCCAATGTTACTTGCCTAAGTAATCAGAACTTCTTTTATGGAAACTAGAGGACTCATTCTGTGGTCAAAATTTGACCATTACTAATTAGGTCAAAGAAGAGAAGATTTTGATAGAGTGGACTGATTTAAATACAATAAAGCCTAAAAAACGCGCTAAGTTAAAAATTATTAATGTATTTCTTTCATTGTTCTGTCAAATCAGCCGTTTTGGCATGATGCTCTTTACAACAACCCCCTAGTTTCTCCATGAAAACTTTAAATTCTGTCATTTAAGGCACCTACCTCACACGGAATCGTAATATGTAGCGTTAATTTATTTTATGTATCTTCCCATTCAAATCACTTTCTTTTGAAATTTCTTCTACTTCCCGGTTAATAATTTCTGCAACGGTAGCTCTGCTCTTTGTCTAGTTGTTTGCCTAAACTGATTTATATTTTGGCCCGCAGCAAAGACTATTCAAATGCAAATGACTTATCGCATTGAATACCGTACACAAAAGGCTGATGAAATCAGCAAAAAGGTTCGATAAAGTTGCCGTGAGGCGAAAAATAAATA
>LGAG01000082.1:1370869-1391129 GCA_001278395.1 Lerema accius
TTGTAGATTTGTACTCAGTTACTGTTTTTGAGTCACTCTAGATTAGTTTTTGGTAAATATACTCAATGTACAGACAAATTTGTTTTACTGTTTTATTATAGTATAGATGATGATGATCATTCTTTAAAAAGTAAATATGTAATAAGAATAAAATTTAATTTACCAATTACCCCTATAAAATGTATAAAAGGAACGTTATAATTTGACATAGTTAAATTTGGTTCAGAAATGCAGAACTTAGGTAAGTCAAATTTTACAAAAAAAACCACTTTAGCATTGCCATCTGCAAAAAGACAATATCGAGTCCTAGGAGTGAAAAATTTAAATATTTTGATTTGACATTAAGTCTACAGAATATCTAATCGTCAAAACAGATGTCCGTAAAGTCTTCTTGCATTAATAAAAACCATACATATTTTATGTTAATTCCAATAAAAGTCTACATTTGATCCCAATTTATAATGTTCACTTCACCGAACGCTACTGTCGCAAACGTGAAAAGACCTAAGTAAATATTTTAATAAAATTTCGTGAGAGGAAATTTCTCGATAGGAGCCCGGTCCCCAAAGTTTCACAATTAAGCGGCAGTTCGACTTTTAAAGGTGGATTTATTAAAACGTTACTTTGTTTATTTTTTGCAAGTCCCTTAAACAATACACAGTTTTAATTAATTTCATCTTGGCGTGTGGGATCACGTTGGAAGTTTCCAGAACATCGTACACAAAGGCGAGTGGCGGCATGCAACACTTATAAATAACCTCATAGCAATATGTTGTGCCAGCAATCTTTCACCTCCACCTTTTAAAACTCACATTTTTCTTTGTGCTTCATTTTTCCATTAAACCTGTTATTAGGAGCCTTGTTTTCATATTTTGTTTCAAGATATCTTATATTTTGTTTCAAGGTGTGATATGTATCCTTCATCATCGTCATCGCAACCCGTAACTGTCCCACTGCTGGGCTCAGGTCTCATCTGACAATGTGAGGGGTACAGGCCATAGTTCACGCTGGTCTAGTGTAGATTGGCAGGCTTCACACACTTTTGAGAACTCACAGTTGTGCAGGTTTCCTCACGTTTTCCATCACCGTAGCACATGATAATTAGGATCTAATACGCATATAACTTTTTTAATTGGAGGTGCGTGCCACGGAGCTTAAACACAGGAATTCTCGTTCGGGAAACCAACCTTCAGACTACTAGTCTATCACTGCTTTTCTATATCTCTTTAGTTATCGACAAATAAATAGGCAGGTTATCTTTACTAATAAATTTAATCGCAACGGCGTTTAAGTTATCGATTATAACATTTTCAATTATTCGTCTCCATTGCGAGAGGGAATCACATTCTGTAATTTTTGTTTCCGCTCTAAATTTTTAGCTATCGGATTTTCATTTTCATACTAATTAGTGCTAATAACTTTTCTCCTCCCAATTACTTTATCAAGATTCTTTAGAATGAAAACATTGTTCGCTAAATAAAGAATCTAATATCATCAGTTAAAACTAATTTTTATTCATCCATTCGTCAGTATTAACGTACGTTCTCCAACGAGAATATACGAGCGTATTACATTACTAGAAACGTTTACGAAGAAAATGCGGTGTTGGATATAAATCCCAGTTTAACACTCGGTTGGATAAAAAAAGAAATGGGTAGACGCTAGAGAGCCGATCTTTTATGGATGGGACATTTCTCTCCTTGTTAATTTTACCTGATGCTCATTTATAGCTCCGTCCGGGAATTGTAAGTCTTTTTTTTGAACAATAGTTTTATTTTTAATAGAGCATTAATTTACCAGCTGAAAATTCTATGGCCCAACGATACTAACCTAACCTAAAATAGAAAATGTCACAAAAATTTCTCTCGCGTTCAAATAAAGTGTAATTATTTTCTACTTAGTAATTAGTAATAGCAATAACTTTACGTTCCCACAATAAATAATGAATGCCAATAGCAGTAATTAATGACCAGGAATAAAATATTGTAAATAAATACGTCACAGTTACTATATTTGAGCGTCATAATGAAATGTTTGTTTACAATATCCGTCACAATTACGGAAAATATATTCAAATCCAAAATCATAACAATTAAATTGAAATTTAACTTGATATGGCACAATAAAATCACGTTGGCTGAAGTTATGGTGTCGTTCGCAAATATGGGATCCCTCAGGGCACACATTGGCCCTTTACTTTTCTCCCTCATAATGACTTCTTTGTTCTCAACGAAAGAAATGTGATATTGCATTCTTTGTACAACTTTTATACTCCAAAGTTTAGGCTTAAGCAATTCGTAAAGGAAAAAATACTTCAATGTTTCAACAAAAAAGGAATCTAGGGCAAAGTTATCCAAGTAAACTTTTCCCTATTGATATTTCATGTATCGGAAATGCGTAAAGAAACATGTTTTGGTTATGTAGCGGTTGTATTTTACCGAATGGCCAGGAAGGTTTTTTAGCATTAATGTTTTATCAAATGGCTATATCAAGCTAACTTCCCCTATTCTTGGTGCACCTTATAGTAACGAACAGAGACAAAAGGACAAAGGACAGAGACTCCTTATTAAATCGATCATAAAATATTGCATTAAATGAGTATCACTAAATAGTACTGATGTTCATCCTCGCGATTTCTCTGCTCTTTTATTATCTTCAAGTCTCACTCGCTTTCTCACTCTTACTATATCTCTTTCTCTGTCATTTTGTTTCCCCCTCCAGTTAAATGCTCGTCTTGGAAATGCTCTAAAAGGCTTCACTTTTTACTTATACTGTATTCATAGATACTCGTAAGTAAGTCAAAAGTAATCTTAAAACATAGATTCTCTAACTAAAAGGACACTCATAATCAAACATTATTACTTATAGGCTTTGTATAGGCTTGACAGTAGTGAAGATTTCGTGTTGAAATACTACAATATGTATGCAGGTCCCACGAGAGCTATAAGTAAAGCCGCGTCAACATAAATCTTGCTTATCACTAATAAGCCTGATTTTCCTAAGGGCGGCTTTACTTGAGATCGTGATGCTGAAAGCTATCGTGAAGTTACAAGTATTTAAGGACAATCTGATAAAGTCTTCGAGTTAAGCCACGTTCACTGTAAAATAATTTTTTTGTTACATTTTGAAGAAATATTGCTTTCATCACGAATATAATTGTCAATGTTGTTATGTCCTGATTTAAATGACATCTCATATAAATTTTATTTATTAACTAGTGGACACGCTCCCGCTTCGCTTCTTTAAAGCTATCCCGAAACGAATTTAAAAAAGAAGCCTAAGTTACCTACTCCTTACTACATCAGCTATCTACCAGTAAAAGTCCCGTCAAAATCGGTTCAACCGTTTCAGAGATTAGCCGAATCAAACAGACAGACAGACTTAAAAAGGTATTAAAAGGCAACTGTTCACTATTCATACAGGTTACAATATTAGGCTTAGCTCCAAAAACTTAAAAAGTCATTTCAAAATTTATATATCAAAGCAGTAACCGAAACATTTATTCATTGCCGGAGGATTCATTAATTTCAATTTCTAACTTCATAAACGCTACTCGAAGTTTCCATATCTGCACTGTTTTGGGAAATTCTGCTCCAAATTTTCCCTCTTTATTCAAAATGAATGGTGTATGTTTAAGCTTAGGGAACTCGGCTGGAGTTCTACGGATAATCTCTAATCAAAGGAACAATTTACAGGACTTATTTTACCTCCTCGGAAGATAAGCGTGGAGATATTTACAATTTGTTACCACAGTTTCTTTGGCGTGAAATTAATTAAATTTACAAAATATTGAATCAATGTTTCCAACGCAAAAATAGCAATAATATTTTCTTTATTGTATTAGATACACAAACGAGCTTGAATGATAGTACTATCATCGCCTGCTGTCTATGGACATCGTAACAGACTTCGAGTAGGACTATAGGAGGGACCGTTAGTTTGTTAGTAGGTCCTGTTAGTAATAGGTGCTAGTGAGAATATTAGTTTTTGTAATCTTGGGGGTGATGGCATTACTCTCCTGACGAAATCAGATATAAATAACGTTGACCATAAGTATATCCATTCTAAATTACTCAGTTTTCTAGCGCGTGCCTTTAAGAAAAGCTGAAGACGAATAGAACCAGACAAAACTATTAGTTTTATAGAGTAAAGAACCCTAAAAGGATGAATTAGATGGATTTCAAAAGATGTCGTAAGGTTTCAAATGTTACTATTTATCAGTTACATCTTTTCATCTCTTAAAGCAAAATAAGGAAAATCTGGTTTATTACCGATAAGCAAGATATATGTGCGCTGTCTTATTCAGACTCCTCTAGGGACTGCATGCCGGTTTGTATTTACTGAGAATGTATTGAACGTCTCTGATAAATCGCTGGATGTTTTGGGTTTCCCCATTAATCCTGGCATGGTATTTCATCGACCGCTAACCACAATTGTCATAGACCACCATGATTGTTACAGACTATAAGATTTGTTATGGACAATCGAAATTCTCAACAGACACACAATTGTTACTGAGCACCATAATATTTGTTACAGACCACCGCAGTTATAGACCACCGCAATTGTTACAGATCTCCACGATTATTACACACTACCATCATTGTAACAGTTAATTCAACCACCATTCACTGACAGATATTTGGATGTGTGACCAGCAGTTACAAATTTTTTTAAGGGCTTTCCAAACGAAGAATGGGTAATATTGCCTTAACTGTATAAAGCTCTAATAATGGCATATCTATGTTATTGGCTGACGAAAGGCATAAATTCAATCCTTGGATTTTCTATAATCTCATAAATCAATCCAACCATTTAAGTCCATTCCCTATGTCAAATTGAAACCGATAGAGCCTCTCATATTCACAGAAACCGATAGAGCCTCTCATATTGTTAGAAAGCAACAGCAACAACAACAACAACTTAATAAAAATGAGTGAAATATCGAACCGAAAAATCTTAACTGAAACTTACAAATTAACAATGAACGACTCTTCAACTATAATGGCTACCATATTATCAAGATTGTGCTCGGTACTCGACTTAATAAGCGCTGACAGCACTGCCTGAAACTTGTCGAAGACTCTTGTATTAATTGATGGCACTACATCGGGGTCGCTCACCTAATAACTGGAGTTACTCAAAACTAGTCAGTTAGTCACTGCTTGCAAGTTTGTCCGCAGTGATTTCGTGTTACCCTTCTCACTGGGAATTCCCAAGATTGTGAAATGTAATGACCAGTTTCTATTACTTCGTGTATTTAAGAAATGGTACATTAGTGCCCATTTTTGCGTGTCAATAATTTTGCTTTATCATCGAGATTATGTTTTGAGTCATCTGTGATAAACTTCGTATACGACATTGCAGTAATCGTTAGTTCGTTTATTAGGTCCTGTTAGTGCTATAGTATTTAGTGCTGTAAGTTAACGTAGGTACCGTGCGTAATTGTTAGTGGTCCAATTACTCAAATTGTCTTACTCAAAGTTGGTCTTACGATACGTTTCTATCTCTGAGTATACTTTGGCATACAAGCCATCAATGGCGACTGACTAAAGCAAAAAAATTGCCGCTACTCAGGCGCGCTTTACGTAAAGATACTCGTAAATCTCACAAGAGCCTTACAACTGAGTCTTCATTGTTCCTTTTCAGCTATTGCCCAAACGTGTTAAGTATAGTTTACTGACAATATTCATGCCTGCCTCCGACATGTACATTATGTAAAGTATACAAGACGAGCTAATGCGACGAAGCACGCAGTTGGCAGGTGGCCGGAGCTACCTGCCAAGAACGATAGTATCGAAGGCTCTGGTGAATACTAAGCAAGCAATTTGATATTAAATCCTGTACATGCTTACCTTTTAACTATAGAATAGTTACTAATCTCTAGTACCTTTGTATAAGTTCCAACATTTCTCTTTTAGTTGCACTTACTTGTTTGTAGTCATTGACGACGTTCAGAGTCCTAGGTTTGATTCCCAGAGAGATTACAAGCTGCTTTGACTGCTTAATTGAAAACTCCAAAACCTACTGCTTGTTGCAAAGGCGATATTAATATTAGCTAGATATTAACTCTAAGGTCAAGCTTACTTAAACTGTTAGTTGCCAACTAACCCACTGAACCAAATTCTAAATTGAATTAAAGCAGTTCTATATAGGAAATAGAATTTGAACTAGCGCGCTGTCGCTAATAATTTATCTTTACGAGCTATTAAGCCAGCGCACTACGTTGGGTATGCGCTTCGTTTTCGTATTGATGGATGTGATTATGTAATTTCGAATGTCAATATTGATTATCTTTTGTTTTTCAAATAACTTTGGTTCCTCAAGTAAAGTAAACCTAAAAGTTACCTTCTATGGGCGTCGCCAAGTAGGGCCAGTGAGCTAATTCTTTCACCCCGCAGGGGATCACCCCTACACATCAGTGTACTCAGAAATACTCACTCCAGTGCAAATCAGCCAACTTATTAAGTCCACAATATTATATCTGTTACAAAAATTTTTGAATTAAAAAAAAATTATATTGTACACAACTTATTTAAGGACAGACCTAACTATAATTTTCCTTTGCTTATCCTCCTGCCTTACCCCTTCTTCTTAGGCATCGGCTACAAACTTTCCCTTCTCCCACCCATTTTGGGGCGCCTGACAACACTCCACCGTGCAGTGTAGTTCCACACTAATGTCTAATAGGTACACAAAGCGGAAGATTCTATTAAGTTGTTCTATCTAAAGCAAACTTCAAATAGAATTAGAACACTGACAAAGAGGAAATAGAAAGTGAGGTAGCGCGTTCGCCGTAATAATTTATCTTTACGAGCCATTACTTCCGTGCAGAGCGTTGGCTTCGCTTCGCTGTGCTTCATATTGATGGATGCGAATAAAGCGGTTGATAGGAAAAAGTGGGTAATTTGTTGTAAAATGTGCATTCGAAATAGATAATGTATGGCCTGTTAAAGTTATAACCACTGGTCAGTTTGGTTGAAGTAGGTTAAGGATTCCATTCGTACTCGTTTCTCTGGATTTATCTAGTTCAGAAGGCGTAAGGAAGACGTTTGGACAGAGGTTTTGAAAGCTTTCGGGTAAAAGCTAGGCGTGATTCGTTCAATATATTATGTATGCTACCTCCCATATAAGACATGTAAATGCACGTTATGAATGTGTATAATATACAATACAGCGTTTAGATACTAAAAAAAAACTAAGGGAATAACATTTTAATCGGAAAGTAATATGAATTCCCTCAAAGCTTCGGTTATAGTTGTAATAAAATAAGTTCTTCTCACTAAATCTCGGCAGTAACACGTAAACTTGAAAGTTATAATATTTTTTGTATCAGAAAAACCATTTGAAACGAAATCCATCATAATATCTCAAAGCCATATGTGAGCAGTAAAAAAACGCTAAAAGACCGCTTTGACGTATCCCAGTACATATTCGAATACCAGGATATTATAATCTACTAGATGAGCAACGAAATTTTGTTATCCTACTAATATTTTAAGTGTGAAAGTTTGTAAAGATGTTTGGATGTTTGAATATTTGGATGTTTGTAAGTCCTTTACGCTCTAACCGTTGAGCGGATTAAGCTGAAACTTGGTACACAGATATTTGGCATTCAGGAATAGGACATAGGATAGATTGTATCCCGATTATAGGTTCCCTTGAGATAAATCCAATATTTTTCAACCAATCCAACCGGTTTTGTAGTACCTGTCAATTTTTGTATCCCTATTTTTTATGTGGAACAAAACCAGTAGACTTTATAAGTCGGACTTTATCCATGACAATTTATAGTCGCTTCCATTAAAACGATTGTCGCAAATCGCTGCGACGCATTAATGGCATATCCTATCCGATAAATTACATGTTTGAAGAATATATTACGCACAAACCTTCCACGGACGGATTTGGAACACAAATGTTTTATTGAACAGTATCCGAAAATTACATTTGGAGTTAAACGGTAAATATTCCATTTATACAAACTCGTATTTTAATGTGAAGGGATAACTTTAGACCTTTTTTATAATGATGCTGGCATCTACGAATTTTAGATTTGACATACAAGATTTACATGTAGAAGACGGGATTGAATTAGGGACTTTTTGATTTTGATACTCAATTATGGTCAACAACAGGGCAATGGGTGGGTCATAATAGTAAATACAACTCTAAACAATATAACTTTAGCTATATACAAAAATACCCATCTAAACACAAAGCCGACCTTTTTCAAAATACAATAAAAGAGCCCAAACAACAAAGTAACTTAAACGTTTCTCGCGACAAAAATATCATCGTAACAGCCTCGAAAATGGAATTGTAAATCGCATTTCCACAACTTCTGGAGAAATTCAAAAACCGCCGAAACTTCCTCCGTGGAGTTTGTTCCGGAACCGAGAACAGTTTCTTAAAACAGTTCGTACTGTACTCGTGTTGTTTGCACACAACCGCAGCGCCGCACACTTGGACAGGTTTGAGGAAAACTGATTATTCACAACCAATTGTCTCCTTATCACTGTCGATCTTTCTGCATGGTTTGCCGATGAATGGCGATGAATTTGCAAGTATTTCATTATAATTATTCTTTATTTCCTCACAGTTTTTGGGTTATCTTAATGACTAATGCTATATCTATTAATATTGCATTACCATTATGTTGTAGGGATGTGGGTTACAAGAGCTGAATCTATACCAGCTTTCTACAAACAAAATTTGAATTTGAGAGATCTAATATTTCTTGATTAAAGGTCACCGAATTTTAAAGGAAGAAGAGGTTATTCATCGTTTGATGCATTTGTTGCCAGTTCGTTTTAAGCCTGTTTTTGACTACTGAGTGCTGTTAAAACCAAATGTCATTACTACGATTCATTTTCTTAGAGCTGTGTTTTTTTAACTCTGCTCCTATCCACTTTTTTCCTCCTTGTTATATTCCATTCTATAACACTCCGCTGCACTCTTACAATATTACGTTTTCCCTCGAGTCAATTTACACCTAATGTAATCACCGTGAATTGCTATGAATACATAACCGTATTCGATATCCAAAATGACATTTTACCGCCGACTCACTCATAGAATTATACTCTTCACAGAAGAGATCTCATTGTATTACACCGTTAGCATATAAAATGTCGCAAGGGAAAAATTAAAATGAAACTTCCATTTTCAATTCTACATAAAACTTTACAATTCTCGCCATTTAGCCACTAACACAAAGTCGGTGGAAAATATCGAAAAATAAATTTTTACTAGAATAGAAACGTTTTACGTTACCATTATTATCAGTTTTGCGGAAACTCTGGCAATCCATCCGAGTAGTGTTTTTGAACAAACAAACAAAGTATTATGTCTCGAAAGTCTTATTTAAAGTTGGTCGTAGCTAGAATAATCAATAAGCTATATTAGGTACTTAAGTACAATAGTACGTAATAACTTCGTGTAATGTTAAACAAGTGTGCATAAATAAATAATTTAGATTTCACACTTTTCCTGACAACCTTTTCTGATAACACGGGTGCTGACAATATTGAAGCTGCATTAAGGATTGAGCTTAAAGGATTTAAGTAAAAATATATTGAAGCAAGTCTTATGATTAATCATGATCCACCATGGTTCCATGTAGATATGTTACAAGATGTTAAAAAAAACGTCAGTCATAATTACGCGAATTTTCTAAAGACACTCATTGGTATAATTTCCCAGAGAGTGCAAAAGTAAGTACAGCAAAGTTAAGAGGACTGAAAAATCTGGTTTTGAAAAGGTATTTCGAAAAGAGCGTCGAGATAATACATTTTAAAGAAGTACATAGGAACACAATTCCAGTCCACGTCATTAGAGAACTCAGTTCAGGCGCATCTGTGAAAAGTTTGCCTTCAAAATACAGGGAAAACTGTGGAGACGGTTCTTTGTGCTTGTTTTAATCATTTTAAAAGTTGGTACGCACAGTATCAGACACGGACCTCCTGTCATGCAACAACAACTAGAACAACACTGTTCTAGTGCAGATATGATGTATATTAATAATAGTACTAATGCCCGTGAACTTGAATCGATAAACTATTATTTCACGGCGTATTGGGTTACTGAAGTTAATACTACTACTTGATTAATTTTAGCACTATAATATACTTCCACAAAAATCTCGCTTAATAAAAACACTCTTCGGAATTCTAAACCAAGATAAATAAGTACGTTATTGACTTTGATCAAAACATTTCAGTTAATTCAATCAGCTCCACGGTTAAAACTGTTCGCGAAACAAATGCTTTCATTCCGCACTTCCGCCGGCCGCGCCGTCGAAACTTATTTGCATAAGTAAAACTGTGAAATGGACCGAAAAATGTTCGGAGCCCGACCGATTCGGTGCCGGCGTCACATTCTGAAATCCCATTGTGTTCTTTCCTCTTCATTAATATGCCGCTTTGTATAGTTAACAAGCAATTGCCGACGGCTGCTGGCTTTTAAATCGCATTTTTTTGGGGTCTGCAAATGCTTTGAATGTATTTTCATGCATTTACAGAATGGCGCGGGTTCACACGAGGAGCACTCGGCTCGAAAGCTTTTGATCGATGCGTTCGGTTCTGTTTTCAACTTGGAAATTAAATATATTTCTGACAATACGAGAAAGTATCGCGTCGCTATATACTTACCAAATTGGCATAGTTTATTGTGCGTTCTATGTATGTGTATGTGCGTGTATATTATTATGTAGGTAGGCCAAATACTAACTGTTGACGTTGTACTCAAAATGATGATGTGAATATGAAATAAATAAGGTAAGGGTCACTTTACCAAGTACCACTTGAAAGGGGTTTTATTCAAATAAAATCTGCTTCGTTGTGGTTGGTCCATAGATAAAGGAAAAAATAGAAGTTTTATAGGAAATGTTTTCTTAAGCTTTCATTATAGCAGCTAGTACCAATGCAATGTTTGATCAATTTATTTTGAGAAAATAAATCGAAATGAGCATTTAAACAACGAAAAGGTCACCGTCGCCTGTTGACATTGACAACGACGCGTTGCCGACGGTCAATGTGGTAATGAACCAAAAGGAACTATAAAAACAATTATGTAAAATATTTCGTTTTCCAGCAAAAGATGGCGCTAAAATTACAATCAATCTAAATTAATTGTTAAAGCATAAGGTTCAAATTTGAGTAAACAATTTCAACTTCAAGACTATGAAATTAAATAGCCAGTTTAAGCCAGATTAGAATAAAATGAGATTAATCCAGTGTAATAACATAGTTTGTATGAGTTCAGCAGTAACCTCGTAACAAAACTTTCAGTACGGTTATTCCCCTATATCCTTGTTCTATGGCGAACCCATATTGAAATTCTTGGACGTAGCGACTAAAAATGTAATTTAATTTCACCTGACGTCGAGCATGTCTTGTTTTAGAAAGGTCGGCGTTTATAACGGACGTTTTAAGCTATTTTCACGACGACTCGTTGACGGCTCGTATGGCACAATGATGACCCGTATTGCACATTGAGAACTGATGATGATGATGGTACAATATTTATTGTATCGGAATGCTGCTCAAAGAGTCCTGTTGGGTTAGTAAAATCTGTTAAAATTTAAGGCCTTACTACGCTATTTCAATGTTACTATTATTGAAATGTCAGAACAAAGTAAAACCATAAATTCATGATAATGTAAATGCATGTTATAGTTCTGACATTTCAATAAGAAAAAGCACAGTAAGGTTATATTAAGGCTCTAAAAGATATAAGTAATGGCCTTAGGCTTGATTGCCGATTTGGCAGGTACTTTAATTATGTTCTACGTTTGGGTTGTGTTGTCCATGGCACACACTACACACAGAATGAAAGAAAGAAAATTAAGTATATGAATTCCACCAGAATTTTAACTTAATTTAAATAACTTTAATAAAATGAGATAGGAATGCTTTTCTAAATTTAAGTAAATCGGAGCTAGTTCGCTTATAAATTCAGACTATTCGTGTATTAAAGAGATTTTCATTAATAAAGCTGACTAAGTATTATGTTACAAACTTATTATCGTCTGAAGAAGCTAAGCCCTAGAACACTACAACCGTCTAGAACACGTTAATTAAAAGAAAAAAATGTTTAACGTTTTGAATACTCTAGAACATTTAAGGCGCGCATACCTGCGATTCCTTTAAAACTATACTAGTTAGAGTAGTATTTTTCTCAATTAATTCTCCTTAAACTTGTTATTAATTCATCCTCGAAGCATCATTCTGGTGATATCATAAATAACTGTCAGACGATGCCGACGAGGCCGCGAGTGACGCGCGACGCTACGTAAAGTTTTTCAATTAAAAAGGTCTTACAACCCCAAGTTATGCGTGATTCCTTTCTTAAGTACCCACAAACGATGGTATTGTGTAGAAGCGCTTACTTTACGATATAAAATCTGACATGTAAGTATGGGTGTTGGTTGATATTACAACCCAAAAAATTTAACAAAAAAATTTGGAAAATTAAAAAAAAGTGTGGTATTATCACGTGGTAGAAATAATAAAAAAAAGCTTCAAGATGATGAGACGAAAGTAAAGCAAACTATCACTATGCCTTGGTTAACACAAGTTGGGGTAAGAAGCAGAGCACAAAGTGAACTACGAAGACAAGAAATAATATTATACTGTATAGTGCTTCCTATCTCATTTTCTCCCATGTTATAATCTCAAATCACAAAGATGCTCAAGAAATTTCACTTAAAAAATCTAGAGTATAAAATAAGAACAGTGTTTTTCATACCCTGAATAGCAAGGACTGCCGGCTTTTTAATAGCAGGAGATCACTTTTTCTACCTTTTTTGAACAACCCCACGTTATTTCTCGTCGGGAATGTCTCAAACGGAAGCTCATTCTGCAATTTGCACTTCCAAAACAAGCCTTTTACTTTTTCTTTCATCATTCATTAAAAGTATACCTTACCAAGGACTTACCAAGAAAACAAGAGGCGAGGACGTTAATTTCAAAACATTGCATTGTTTTATGTAAAATATTCCGGGAGCATCCTGATAATTAGCGCGCAGTCACGTCTGTAAGCAGATGGCCTTAATTGCGAACGCTGATCGCTCCCTCCATAGTCGATACGACAAAAGATATGGCTGAAAACTTGCCATGGAGGAAGATGCGTCACATTTATGGTGTTATCCTCAAGGTATATCGTATTTCGTATCGTAGTTATCAATCTGTTTCCTCTCGTTCTGTATTTCTTCTCTCTTTTTACAACTGATCGATGATGCCTTTGGTACTGATGTCCATGGACGATGATAACCTCGTACAATGTTGACAATCGTCTGCTCTGTGGACGGATATCTTTAATGTAAAAACCTTGCGTACGTGTTTGCAACTAAACTCTTGAACAGGTAGACAATGTTTCATTACATTTGGTGATGCTTAAGACCTCCTCAGTTATGAGAAGGCATATATGTTTAGTACCGAGCAGTTAAAGAGTTGAGAGCAATTACTCTTAAGTAAATTATTTTTTCAGTTCTAGAGGGCACAGCTGCCGATGATGAAACCCATATATCACAAGCACCTACCTGTACATCATGATTGACAGAACTCAATCTCACAAAATTCATCAACTTAATTTTCAAATTCATAGTCACTTCACATTTTGTATTTCACAAAAAGTTTCGCTGTAAAGACGAACACTTTACATGAGTCAAAGTTCGAGAGCTTTTATTCATAACTTTCATCGAAGCGGCGAAGTTGGATCGAACAAGAGTAATTTCTCTTGCAAAAAAGCAATGATCAATCAACTTCATTTGATCTGAAAGCTGCAGTGATTGGGATAAAAACTTTTAATCCTGAGCCCAAAGCCGTCTGCGTCTGTAAAATGATCTCCAGTAACTTTACTTGTTAGAACTGAAACTTTGTTGACTCACTAAAAATTTTTAATTTTCAATCTGGTTGATCGCTATACTTTTACATAGAAGCTTTAAAGTATTAAGTTCTTAAGCTAAGCACCAAAATGAGGGACTTTCTAAAGCTCAATTTCAATTACAAGTAAGAAAAACTAGTTAAGAGATTCAATGATTCTTTTGGACAAAGAGAGAGAGTATATATTTTTTTTCTTGATAACCCTAAAGCGTATAGTATCTATTATTAATGCGTATAACACTGATATGTAACACCAAGACGATAACCAAGTTTATAAACAGTTGATGTAGAATAGCCTAGCAAGTTCTTATACGACGAAATTCTAGTTTTAACGTCCTCCATAACGACAAATTAGTGATGACTCAAGGATATATAAAACATCTTACTTATCTCTATAAAAAAGAAAAATTCAACTCCGAAACATAAGAACCAAGAAATAATTTCCCTCCCAATAAACTGAATCCATTTACGCCAACAGAAAACAATATAACTTTACCGAAACAAATCTAAACACTGTTAAGTACTCCGAAAGAGAAAACGAAAACGGACTATAAATACATTAGCGAAAATAGTTTATCTGGTTAAAAACTCACGCCAGAAAGTGTTCAATACGGAACCGCATAAATTAGCTTTGTAACAATAAAATAAAGTTGTTAGTATTGTCTTAGTTCTCAATTCGTTTAAGGTCTCACCCGGTGTACGAACGCCGGAAAGTTTGGTCGTAAAAACCACTAAATGTTGAAAGTGGTAAGAGTGGTGATTAGGTTGCGATTTTCTGTATTGCGATTAAGCAACTGCGTATTTTAAAATATTTATTGGAACAAATGTATTAGGAATTTTAATTATCCCATTTTTTATTACCGAACCCCTTTAATAGTTAGGTAAGGGGCGGATATGAACTTAAATGTATTTCGAATATACGAGTATCAATATTTCAAAGATGTGTTTATTAGCTGTTGCTCGTTTCTTTACCTGCGTGTCATACCAATAAATACTATTTACAGCGTGTTTTGCAGCAGGAAAATTTAACTTATTGCACTTAAATTGCTCGTATTTCAAAGTATCATAATTATTATTTCTCTAATTATCCTTTTCTTGCAATCTCTACGTCTTTATAATCAGTTCACGCAAGAAACAATTGCAAGCGCCTCATTCCGTACCTACTTTCAAGTTGAATTTCACAATTTATCAAGGTTTAATGACACGGAGAACTTAATCGTAAAATCGCTTCATCGAAATCGCACGACTGTGCTGATCTTGATAAAATTGTTCAATTACCAGAGGCCGGCCGCAGGCTTACCGCTCCTTATGTAAATTTATCGCCCCGGATTCGCAAACAAAATATTTTTTCCTTTCAGTTGAGCTTGTCTTTACGTAGACCTTCTATTCCACACTACCGACTTTCATATTAATATTGGCATAAGACTGAGCAGGTACACCAGTCATAAACCCTCTTTAATCTTAAATTTAGTAAAAGGTGGAATAGTTAGGGCGGACACAACGTCTGGAAATCGCATCAGGAATTAAATTCAACGTCCGGAATTTGTAAGATTCTGAATTTACAATGACGATACGGGAGAGTGTGGTAGAAAGAGCCAGGGGTAGAAAGAGTCAGGGATAGAAGAGCCAGGGGTAGAAAGAGCCAGGGATAGAAAGAGCCAGGGGTAGAAAGAGCCAATGATAGAAAGAGCCAGAGGTAAGGCAACGCAAACATTTCGATAATAGAAAAAAACTTAACCCCTGGCTCTAGTTTCAACACCGCTATCCCCACAGTCAATAATTCATAATCAGAAAATTCCGGATATTTGCACCCGCCCTTAAGTCCATAATTAACCTCATGCTTGGAGTACATGTTGAACAGACATGGCTAGTGTAAAGTATCTAAAGTCAGAGGTCGCTACTTTACATCCCAACTTTAAATCCCAATTACTCACACTCAAGCATAATGGTAAAAATTTTACTATAATAACAGACAACTAACAGTCCTACTTCCTTAGTCCCCACTGTAATGAATTAACAGCAAAAAATACTCTTATTTATGAATAATTAGGTGTGGCTAATGCTAAAGTCTCTTCTTCAGTCCTTTAATCACATTTAAAAAAATAGAAATTGTTAATGGTTGCTAGTATCTTCGCTTGCGTTTTAAATATTGTAAAACATGATATTTCAAGTTGCTTATATTTGTTCAGCGTGGAAATAAAATAATTCCATAGGTCTTTGCGTAATCTTAAAACAAAAATACCAATAGTGGAAGAAGGTTGGGCGGCAGATGATAAATTACCTGAAACCTGTTATTCTGGCGCTGGATAATTCATATTTATGGCGCACGCTAATAACTGCTCTGATGGCGATATCAGCCTAACAGATAATAAGACTGTATACACAGCTACGCCTTGCTTTTTCAATAATCTGATAAAAACAATAAGATTTCGATTATGTAATTATGCATGAGATAAATCCTAAACTGAGGCAAAGGATTCATTTCTGCTACACAGTAAAAGTAAAAAAAAAAAAAATTTAGGACAGAAAACATAAAGATATCGTTAGTGACCTTAATTAAAACAAAGAACTATCTCGATCATGTCAGCTTTAAAAAACGCATCAAAATTGGTTTACTATGACACAAACGGAAAAACCAAAGGCCATTATTTTTGTATCCAAAACTGTTGAATATTACGTGCGCGTATCTTCAAACAAGCTTTACCATAATCTCAATTTTCACATAAATAAATCGACACTACTGAAGAAGCCCTTATTTTGTTTAATTTATACACAGAACGAAGTATCATAAGACCGAGACTCTAATTGCAATGACAATTTATAGCGAAAGGCAGTTAACAGTGTCGTATGAACGGCGCCAAGACTGCGTCTCAACTGCTAGCTGGTATTTAAGAATATTATCGGAAAATGGATAGGAAAATAAGTGGACATTAAAGCCTTGAGAATACCATTATTCTCGACTAGAAAATAGCTGAAGGAATTGTTAAAATGCCAATATCTTGCGAAGTCAACGGCATTCTTGTATTGTAGGGTCATTACAAACCTAATAATTATAAAACATGATAGTAATAAGTTGTTTTTTGGCATTATTCTAATCCATACAACAATGATGCGACAAATGTGGTATAACAATTGGTATGAAAACGCTAGGCCTAATTCACACGGACGATTTTCTGCCAACGCAAGTCGACAATATTTGCGACATAGCAGCGACAACTCAACGTCATGTGAATGGCACTGTTGTCATACTCCAGTAGCAATTCACATTTTCATGCCGTTGTCGCGTCGATGTCGCACGTGTGTTAAAAGTACCTACTGTTTTAGAGGAAAACCATAATCATAGGCGTGTGTTACTAAAGCTTCGTTTATCCAAAAATAAAATTGCTTTCAACGCGAAATACAAAGTTAAGCTTTATGTTACGGAAATCAGCTTAAAAGATTCCCTGTTTTCACGAAAACATACGGAGTCGGGCTAATGAATATTCATCGAATGGGAAAAGTTTTCCGTTAAAAACTAATGAAGCCAATTTACTAATTCAGAAAGTTTCCGAGGAAATTAATTCTGAGACGCGTACGAAAAATATTGTAGGGTACCGCTGAAGACGCATTGAGTAGCAAGGGAGTCTTGTTGTTAATTGTTTTAGGGGATATTTGTACGTCAGTTTTTACGTTAGTTTACTAATCTATTTCATCAGGAGTAGGGTTATTATTTCAATCGTATGTTAGCTCATTTCTTAAGCACATTTTTAAGCCAAAATGTCTTACGTACGAGTAACATAATGAGAATTTGTTTTTTTTCATTGATTTTTTACATACTTACCAACTAATTTGTTTTTCTAGTTTACACTTGTTTATTTCCCGACTGCATCAGGAACAGGGTATTAATTTTCAAACGTTTCTCTGTATTTAGTGACTACTAGTTAATTAATAAGTACCAGATACTTTATTCAATGATGATGAAATTTGCTATAGGAATATTGAACGTGTGTTAACGACATTAATTTGTAGACAGTTTAATACGTAAATCATCATGAAAATGGCCAGTAATTAACTATCGCAAAAGTAATTAGATAGGTGCGAAATATACACGGTTTGGCTGAATATTATGAAAAGTTAACCTAGTAAAATGGTATTGGTTTGAGATTAATATATAATCGAGAATTCGAAGACTAAATTACATTGTTATGGAAATAATTAACAAATATTTGGAAAAGCAAAAGAAAATTTAATCATCGGTACCCATGTCAGTCGCCAACATGTTATCAACCAAAAAAGATGAATAATAATAGGACTGGTTTTGAAGCCCATAGAAGGGAACACGACGAATCGTTTGACAGCTGAATAAACTAAAAGGGTGGTAGATTCCTGATATGCTTCATGGAAAGATAATACTACCCTATTATCTATTTCATAACTGATAACTACATAAATAAAACCTTTGACGTCACTAATGTTTGTCATAATCTTGGACCTTAAAACGTTGTTGAGAGCTAATCTAATGTTAAATTAATGTATAGATTCTAAATGACTACATCTGTTCGCGTGAAGCTGTGAAAGCCAATACGGCCAACAGCAATTATCCATCAGAACATAACGTTACTACAATTCTAGGCTATCTAGGACCCAAAGCCGAGACTTCAGTCATACTTTGTCGTCTTATCTCAAACGAGTCGGCACAAAGACGACCAAGTATTTCCTCGCAACGGAAATCTACAGAAGCAGACATAAATCAAGTCCACGCAAACGCTGATCGCAGACATTGAAAAAATTTGCCACGAAATGAAACTCGCGACGGAGCAGCGTAACGTTTTCCGCTTATATCCGAGTTGAAATCTGTGATAGGATCTTCAGCTTCGGAAGAAATGGATTTGCTTAGACACGGCCAAGTCTGATTCGGATCCGCGTAGTTTCGTAGTCTTTCGTATTCGTTTATTGGCACATGCAGACATATTTTCATGTTAACTTGTTAGCATCTTTCGTGTTAGCGATGGGCCGATAAGATTTTAGGTGGCCCATGAGACGGGGGCATTAACAATTTTGGTGCCCCACGGCGGAGCGCTAACAAGTTGACAATAGCAAATGAACTTACAGTACCACCATCTTCTGCCGTCCAATGGACAATAGATATCGCAACAAATCTCAACTAGGACCATAAGGGGAATTACTAGTTGAAAAGCAGATTCTATTGGTAATTATTTTTTAAATAAGCCAGTAGGTGACTATAATCACTTTGACTTAGGAAAAGGCTTTTCAAATTCTTCTTGAAGGCTCATAAATTAATGAAACTATTAGTAGTTCTTAATAATAATACGACAGCACTTACTCATTAATTAGACACTTTTGTTCTAAAGAACATGTGTGTCAGTGGGTTTATTATGAAAAAAAATCACTTAAGAAAAGCGGAACAACCATAAGTTGTAAAGGAAAAGTTTTTCCATCCGAACCATTAGGCGGTCCGACGACTGGCGAAGTTTGTATTGTCTTTCAAACACTTGCTGCTTTTTAATGATGATGAGTTAGATTGTCTTGAAAGGATCCAGTGATTAAGTTGCATGGGTAAATTTTCTCATCATTTTAGCTCCAGAATATCAAAGACCAAAGACCAGATGATATACCTGCTCAGTGCGTAATAATCGTTAGACCTATTAACTTGAAGTGTAAGGCAGTTGAAATACGAGCAACAGAATAAATATTATTTCTTAATCTTATTCTTAACTCAAATACAATAACATAGAAGCAGCAAAATAATTGACTCTACTCAGAGCCGCACACAAACGCGTGGACAATCAAACACACATACATAACTACATAAATGTATAAAACTTCGTATATATCCATATTAATTGTTTTTGAACCCTTCTATATCCTAATTCTAGCTAAAAACGCAGTTCTAATAACATACAAACTCCATACATTTTTGAAGAACTTATTTTTTGAAGTTTAAAAAAAATAAACTCTCAAAATAACTTGTTCGATCCATCCACAATGATATGAGACCATTTCAAACAAACATGCAAGGGAAAAGTTTTCCAATCGCAGTGCTGCGGTAGTGGAACTGCATACTTTGTAATGTGGATCAAAGTGAGTCGATTCATTCGTAGAGTGTATGGTCAAAGGACTGAATAAACATGCCATGTCGGTTACCAAACTCATGGGCACCTTATATGGTCTACGGCCCTGTACTACATCCCTTTATACACAAGATGTCATGGACATTAAAATCCTACTAATATTATAAACTAGTGGACCCGCCCTCGCTTCGCTTCGGGAAACCTACGCCGAAATTAAAGTAAAAAAAGTAGCCTAAGTTACTCCTTGATACATCAGCTGTCTGCCAGTGAAAGTCCCGTCGAGATAGGTCCAGCCGTTTCAGA
>LGAG01000082.1:1417816-1467279 GCA_001278395.1 Lerema accius
AACTACTTGTTTAAGAGGTCATGTCCATATACCAAACATGCAACAATCTACTCACACAGAACCCATCAAAGATAGGTCCGATCCTCTTCATCTGGCTCATGTCTAGTGTCTCTAGCTCGGCAGTCATCTGTCTCTCCCAGGTGTCGTCACTCTTCCTGCCCTCCTGCGACAGCTTGCCTCGCAACATGGTGGAGGCGTCCACCGCCCGCGACTCGTCCACGTAGTTACTAGGCGGCTTCGCGTTCGTTATACGGGAGAAGTTCAAACCTGTAAAATTATAATATCTCTTAATAATGAATAACGGAATTATGACAATAAATGATGACCTGTATGGCGCATTGGTCACCACGCCGGATAGCCGTACAATGGGTCCTGGGTTTGATGAATTTAAATTTCTGTTCACGGTCTGGGTGTACGTTAGTGTGTTTCTGTCTTGTCCATGACACCCATAACACAGGTAACCCTACTACGAGGGTACGAGTGTGTTAACATTTATTTATTTAATCCAAGTCTTGAGCAGTATACGCCTACATACTACAAGTAGTTACGTAACTCACTCATATCAGGTGGTACACGGTGCTCGGCCAGTGGCGAGGAGGTGGCAGCGCCGGCCACGCGGTAGGGCGGCAGTGGGACAGCGTGGCCGGCGGCGGCCGACCGCACCACCCATTCCGGCAACACGCACGCCTTGCCGTACTCACACGCCGCCTTGTACTTCTCACTGCCTACACCCTGTCTGGAGGAGTAAAACAATGGAATGAGAACCGTATTTCGTGTTAGATAAGGTTTAGTTTTCAGTGTAACTGAAGTTTGAAATTCGATTCGCGAACAAATTCGGCATAAACCTGTATTCAACTCGTGCATGCTGCTTTGTACTTCTTGCTGCCTGTCTGGAGGACGAGGAAAACAATGGAACGTCGACCGTATTTCATATAGGTTAAGGTTTAATTTTGAATGAAACTGGATTTGGCATTCGAAACCCTTTCTTGTATACGAAAACAATTGATTATCGACCGTATTTCATATAAGTTATGGTTCAGTTTTCAGTGAACATAGACTTGAAATTCAATCGATATTGGGCCTTGACTACATCACTTACTTAGTGAGTACAACAATATCGGTAGTCTCGCTCTGAAAGGCCCCGGAGAACATTCCTCCATTCTCCGTCACCAGTTTCATTATGTTCTGCTTTTCGCGTTTCGTTAACCCTGTTGTGGTTATCTGGAAAATAAAAACAAGACATTAATTAATACTAAGTATATTGTGTACTTTGTGCTTCAAAGATCAAAAATTCAAGGTTTGTGGCAATGTGCTTTGACACTTTAACTCGCAGGTAACATTTAGTTTTTTTTGCCATTACATTACATTATTAATTTATATATGTATGTCTGTAAAAAATAATATTAACAATTTTAATCAACCTAAATTTTTATTAAAAAAAAATGCGTACATAAATATTCAGTTAAAACTCAAAGTAATAAAGCCTTATATTCGAGTAAAGAATAACCCAAGAACCATCTCAACCTATTCTATATTATGATGATATTCTATATTAAGATGTCTCATATAGGCATTTACCTGTAAGTTTGCGAAAGGGGGCAGCTTATAGTCATCAAAGTCGGCGGCCGTTGCGTGAATGTTAAGATGCAATGATTTCTCCCACACTGCTGCAACCCAGCTCTCAGACATCACTGGGATACCATTTGCTACAGATTTCTGTAATTTAATCATAATTTATACTCTGTATTAAAAAAATACCATAGACAAACAGATAGGTAATGACCAGAATATCACTGGCACACCGTTTAATGAGTCCTGGGTTTGATTCCCAGCAAGACAGAAATTTTAATGATGAATTTCTCTGTCTGTATGTGTTCTCTTACCATATTAGTTCTCCACAACATCCGTATATAGACAATCATAACGAATTTTTTGTAACCAAACTGTTCATTTTATTTTTTTAAACATACAGTTTCTTTCCCCAACATCTTCTCCCAATTTCATAATAAAATAAAATAGAGATAGGTCATATAATTAAGTGGATATGTGTATTAATAGCACCTGCATGAATAAATGACTTAAAAATAGTATATAATCAGCCACATAATGATACTCACAACATACTTGTCAGACAACACTGTGTCGGACACAAGATGAGTAGTGTCCTCAGTCAAGACAGTGATATACAAACCACCCATCCATTCCACTTTTCTCTTGATATGTTCCTTAAAACAACCAAATTACTTAAACACTATTATGTCTATAAGTCCAATATATATTTTTTTATTGGTATTAAATAAAAAGTAGTGAATACATCATAAAATAACCCTTGGTATTTAGTAGAAAGTAGCTAATAAGTAATAAAATAACCTCAGATTAATTAACCACAACTATATAGGTTAAAGGCTTAGTAATTAAATCATTGCAAGTGCATAATCAATTTAAAATCTCCTCCCATAACAGCTCCCAATATTTTTCTACTGAATGTTACCTTCTTCTGTTTAGACAATCCACTGGCTGTGACAACCAGTCCTCTCATAGCTATAGTGTACACTGGCTCCGGCCCTGAAGGTATTGGACTCCCTTCTGTCAGACAACAGGATAGACATCTTGGACCCACCAGTCTAGATCAACCAAAAAAAAAACAAACTATTCAATAACAGATTCATCTCATCACAATGAAGAAGACTCTGTTGTTACTTCTTCGAGGAAAACTCATAAGAAAGGCCCCAAACTATTTTATAAGTGATGCTTGGATTGTCAATTCAGGCATTTTTAATGTAGTGATTTTGTTTATTTATTAAATCTAGTTCTATAATATTTATGTATAAATATGTATGTAACTAATGTTGCTCAAAGGAAATACAACTTTAATCACAATACCTATTAAGCTTAACTTCCTACAAAGCCTGAAGTTTTACCTCATTAATAAATGACATTATGTAATACTTACAAGCATTTAGTAGCTTTAAGTTTCTCAAACAATTCCCCTTCAAACTCAGATAGAACAAATACATCTTTCTTGGTCAGGCCATCAAACTTTTTCCACTTTGTTTCATGTTTCCAGGTTGCATTCAATCCACCTCCACAATGTTGCTCACATGACTGCAATAAACAAAGAATAAACCTTTTGGAATTAGTAACACACCCCTATTGATTGTGTTGATCATCAGTCATAAGCAAAGTTTAACTTATACGGCCGTGTTCGCATGGGCGACCAATATAAAGAATTTCTTGAGTTCTTCAGTGCTTCGGAGACTTCGAAGTGCACAGATTTATAAAGCAATGGATCCTGGTTGATTGTTGATAAACAATAAACCATGTCAGAAGCCTTCCAACAACATAACACTTTCGACACTTGCTTTGGCTACGAATCCCTCCAACAATCTGTACTTTATCTGTGAAGTGGAGTATGCTCTAGGCTGTGAGAATTAGCAGGCATTGAATACCAAAAATCGGTTTAGTAAATTATAAACACGTACCGTGAAAGCAAGTTTCATTTCTTCAGAGCAATCATTCTCACTACTGCAGTCTTTTGGTATAATAAAAATAACGTTTATGTCTTCGGTCATTTTATCGTAAGGTAATGAATTATGGTACAAACGCATTCATGAATTGTATTATTTTATTATCATTATCATAATTATCTATTGAATTTTGTCAAAAATAACCGAAACAACTCGCGATCGCGCCGTTTGTTTACAATTGACAGTTGTCATTATCAATGTCATTGTCAACCTGCAGATCTTGACAAAACACCTCGGAGCATTCACAAAGGTTGAATAGTTGTTTAATAAACTCATTTTATGTCAAAAGCAAAATAAATTTAGAAGTCTAGTATTATTTTCAATTAATTTGCCAAAACCAAATAAACCCTGCAAATTATTACTCGAGATCTTACAGCAGAGTTTTTCCTATTGTAAATGTAAATATTTTTGTCTATTTCAATATACTAAATTATTGATCTGTACAATTTTTGACAGTCGATAGAAAAATATGAAACTTACTCTATGCCCAATAGTGGTAATGGCGTAAAGGTTATGTTGTGTAGTTATTTTTGCAATATTATAATCTTGATGCAAATAAATACGATGGGGATTGTGTGAATGGTTGCATTGATCGTGATAAATTACAAGTACAAGTAAAGATGCTGTACGACGACTTTAAACCCATTGTAGACCTTGTATTGAACAACTGGACGGCTTTGCAATTAGCCGTGGAACATGGAATGGGTGCTCCAGGTGGAGAAAAAGTAGGAAGGATTCATTTAATATTTACAAAATACCATTTATGCGTTCTTACTCCAGAAGTCAGCCTTATTTTAATAGGAACAGGAACTTTACACAGCAAACACATCATCCGTAAAAATAATTTAAAAGTTTTTAGATGATTATATTATTTTTAGTATCGGTGGATTATTGAATTTTTGTTCCTATACCAGTGTTCTATTCTTTGCTCTTCATACATTTCAGACTGCGCAGCTAATGTCAGTGTATGTAGCAAGATATTGTGTTGAGAATATCATTGATGTAGATGATCTTCAGGAACTCCTAGAAGATCTAATGGACGAGGAGTTTGAGACCGTTTGCCATGACAACTCTCCGAGAGGTAAGCATTTAAGTTAATAAATGAGAATTTATTAAAAAAACAGTATTATTTAGTTAACATAATTCATTATGAGAGTAGCATTACTGCCAGTTATGTTGTGACTGCATTTTATTTATAATGTATTTTGATATTTATACCATGGATTTCATGTTATGATAGCACTCGCAATCTACCTGGTATTTAATATAAACAAAGACCTAAATATCAATAGTTGGACACATTTTATTATTAACAATTTCATCATTAATTTTCAGAAGTGGCATCACTCCTCATTCTTTACCTTGGGCTGTTAAAAGACGGCCACCATGATGAACTGCGCTCTAGAATAGAGGCAATGCCCAAATGCCAGAAATGGCTCAGTGAGCCAATCCATGACTCGGTGCCGCCACAAGTGAGTACAGTTGCTAGTATAAATACCTGTACATGATTATTCATTTGAATTTTACCAAAAATTACAATAGTATATGGCATACTACTGTATGTAAAAATAATAATAATGTATGTACAAATATTAGTTTTATAGTTAGATTTGTTTATTTTTGTTGTATTTAAAGTTGTCTAACGAGACGAAGTCTAAGACCTTCCATAACAAGACAAAGTGTCAAAATAATAAATAAAAAGAATTAAATCGTAGTTTAATAACTTCAATTTTTCTATTTAACTGTGCATACCTTTAGTGATGTTCATGAAAGAATTTTTTTACTACAAGTTTTACATACAGTACATATTATTGCAGTGCCATGGCAACCCTGATGACGACACAACTAGCAGCAGTGGTGAGGAAGATGAGCCTCAGAATGAATTAATGAATGGCGCAGCCGCTGCATCATCATCAAACCAAAACCAAGAACCTATGGATGAAGACTCTGACCCCGGCTGGACAATGGTACGATCTAGGAGGAGGAAATAAATGCATTTATTGCACTTAGTAATTGTAGAGCGAGCAGGAAAGACTACCAAGTGCATAATATTGTAATAATAATTCATTGATGTGTGGTAATGCAAATATAAGTTCGTATTAAGTAGGTGAGACCATAAATGTGTTGTCGAGAAGGACAGGGGTGTGGAAAATGTACTTAATGTTCCCATTCAAGTGTGAACCACAGGTCTATTATAAAAATCTAGCCCAAAAATTAATCTGGACACTTATAGATAAACCTCCCTTTGATCCATCTTGTTGGCAACAACCTTGTGTCTCATATTGTTTCTTATAGTTATAGCACAAAATAAATAAGGTTTACTTATTGTCATTGTTTCTATGTCATTAGGGATATATTGCATAACATGCACACAGCACCAAATAAAAACAGTAGGTATTATTAATATTAAGTGTGTGCTATTCTCGCACTTTATTTGAACCATTAGAATGAAGGTAGTTGTTTTAGTGCAACCAACAGAAGGTCCGTAACGATAAAAAAAAGAAAGATTGTTTTAATAAAATTATACAGAAGTGGTTTAAGTTTAAAGGAGTAATTTTATGTCTTGCATATTGTAACTTGGATGTTAAATATTCGCTTTGGTAAATGTTCATGTTAGAAGTTGTAAAGTAGTATATTTTTAGATAAATTTAGCAAAATCATAAGACTCTTGACCCATTAACATAGTATATTTTCAGGACTATTAGCAATATAATTTGTATGGTTTATAGAACCATCTGATGAAATTTCAAACATTAGAAGTTTTTAGACTTCACAGAAAGATGTTACCTTTTTATTTAACGTTTAAGGAATTAAAAATATTGATGTTCAGGATTGTCATCATGATGAAAATGTATTTTACATTAACTTATTTAAAATCTAATAGTTTAACATCATTTGCTTTCCTAATGTTGTAATCATAAAGTTTATTATCAAATTATATCCACTTACATATCGGATTATCTAATTTTTGGTGTATTTATAAATTAAGTTAAAAATATAAATTTCAAAAGCAGATAATATGTGGATTCAAATTGTTTTAGAATAACTTGAATAGTATATGAATGTGTTATACAAAATCTTTGTAATATTGTATTTATTTGTATTTGAATGCTTATGTTATGCATATTGATAGTTATTCTTGCTTGCAAAGCGTTTTCTATGTCATTAATGTTAGCGAATTATGACATTCCCACTGAAGTTATGTTTTGTAGAATTTTATGTACACTGTACACAAGTCCTACTCATTTAGTAGGTGATTCTATTAGGTAGGAGGGAATTTCAATAAGTTTAATTGTAACTGTGAAGTGATATCCTATTTTTATTTATTTTTTAATAAATGTGCAGTATGTTAAATTGTTGTTTTATTGTTTATATCCAATTTCTTTATACATAATGATAGATATATGATAATTATTCTATTCAGTCATTCTTTCTTATACTTTTAAACCCAATTACGTAAAATATTACCTACTATTATACATTTCATTGATTACGCTCACAGACTAGGATGCTAACGCATATTAAGCTCGAAGGACCACCAAAGACAATATTTATAGGTTACTCCACTCCGAAATAATGAAAACCATAGACAAGAATGGATTGAAATGCAATGTCAATTTATTGACGTTTGACAGGTAACGCAGACAGTCAATTTGACACTTGTTTCAGAAAAGCGAAACAAATTATTTATAGTTCCCATTTTTGGGATAATTTAAAAGGTTTATTTATAAAATAAAGCTTCATCTAGGAATAAAGTAGAACCCCGCACAATGCCGTTGACGATACGGCAAAGAGCAAACATGCAAAATAAAAATGCTGCCGTCAAAAGAACAGCTAGTAAAAGAAAGAATAGCAAAGGGTACGTTTTTGCTTTGAAGCTTAGTTTTTCGTAATTACACTATTTCTACTATTTTTCTGACTTCATGGCAATTTACGAAGCTGCTATTTTTCAGTTGGTTTACTAAGACTTACATATTTTTCTGTAAAATTATTGATTGATGGCCTTAGGTTTTTCTTACCAGCTGTAATAACAACAGATGTTGTATCGATAAATACTAGTACCTTAAAGACACTTTTTCTAGTCTAAACGTGAGAAAAATATTATAAATAAAGAAGTCTATATTATGTTCCATACTTTTTTGACTTAAATTTTCTTATTTTCCTGGCTGATTATTCAGTAGTGCTGAATGTTAATGATGACAAATGACAATGACATATTTTTTCTGCTCTTTTGATGGTTGTTTCATGGAAACATTCATGCACCAATATTAACTTTCTGTTTAATTTTCCTACAAAAGAATATAATAAGAATAAGAAATTTATTGCTTAACCTTCTATTGTTTAGCTTAGTAAAGTAAAAAAAATCAATGACAATAACCATGGCTCAAATACCAGCCATGTCTCATCTGTATGTGTCTTATCTTGCTTGCAGTTAACATCAAAACTATGCTTAGTAGTAAATATATTGTCTTATTATCCTATTCTAGCGACTACTTAGTGTCCAGTGCCCCATCAGACATGCGCAAGTTGTCGTACCCAGGGGGGGCAGTGGCATTGACACTACTGTTGACTGCTCGGCTCCTGTCAGCATTCTTCAACCATATTGGAGACTGTGATGAAACTTATAATTACTGGGAGCCATTGCATTACCTGTGTAAGTAATATAGGCTTTAGTCAGTTTGTATTATATTATTGTCTAGGGTTCCTAATCTTTCTTAGATTATAAGTATGATGAATGAGAAGTTGGCTTATTTTTTCTGAAAGTAATATTTAAGTATTTAAAATTTGGCCAGCTTAAGTAAATTATTATGTTTAGCAACAGCATTTAATCATTAGCTAAACTTGAGAATAGATTAATAACAAACCATTGCTAATTATGTATTTGTTAACATGTAATATACTAGTCTAATCAACTGATATTACTAGGTAACTATTATTACATATTTAATGACTCTTAACGGCTTTATATGAAAGTGTCTACTCACTATAAGTATCTTACTGTAAAGAGTTCTTATCATAAAAATTTGGCCTCCTTTTCCAGTGTACGGCAGTGGTTTTCAAACTTGGGAGTACAGTCCAGAGTACGCGTTGCGCTCCTATGCATCATTATGGGTGTTTGCAATCCCAGCCAAGTTGCTATCCTATGCTATGAGCCCTGTGTCTGTGTTCTATGGAATGCGTGTAGCTCTAGCTCTGGTTTCTGCTTGGGCGGATCTTATGTTTTACAAGTGAGTTTACAAATAATTAGATTTGAGACAAACATTTTACGTATATTTAAAAATTGTATAGTGTATGTTACTCCTACAATGGAGAGAAATCTAAGACACTACACAAGTATGCATAGTTGTCCAAAAAACGTTACTGTCTCATGTCTGTATCAGTTGATTAAAAAGCTGCTTCTCCACAACTACTATAGATAACCTTTAACAACCATTAGCTAGCGTATCACAGCTATCACAATAACCTATCATTCTACAGAGCAGTGTGTCTAGAGTTCGGCGTGCAGGTAGGTCGTACATGGCTGTACCTTGCCGTGCCCGCCGCTGGTTACTTCGCCAGCTCCTCAGCTATGCTGCCAAGTGCTTGGAGCTCCGCCCTCTGCACCGCGGCGCTGGCCTGCTGGTGGAAACGACGGTACCCGCCCGCGACAGCGTTGATTGCTGTCAGTGTTCTACTTAGTGAGTATATGTTTAGTGTTAAAGGAGCAATGTAACTGATTCATGAGTGCCGGTCGCCTGGTTACGAAACATGGTGAAGGCTGTAGTAATAAGTAAGCATAGAACAAGTGCTCATGAAATTCTACCAATAATGGTCACCTCACTTTCTCACCGAGACTACAGTTGCTTACTTCATAATGTTTTAAGCTTATAATTTATTTTTGGTCCAACATCGGAAAAATAGTTAATAAACGGATTCACTCTCTTTTTTCTTGCCAATACTGAATTCACAGAAATAGAAGAACTTACATGAGAACTTTTTTCCAGGTTGGCCTTTTACAGCGCTTGTGGGCATTCCAATAGCTTTGGACATAGTGATAATGAAACGTAAAGTTCTCCAATTCTTCAAATGGTCCATTCTGAGTCTTGTTGCCATTCTGGTGCCGATGGTAGCCATAGATTCATGGCATTATGGGAGATTGGTGATAGCGCCATGGAACATTGTGAAGTACAATGTGTTTACGAGCCATGGACCCAGTTTGTATGGAGAGGAACCTTGGACATATTACTTTGTGAATGGACTTCTCAACTTTAATATTGTTTGGGTGAGTGAATAAATATCGTAGTTGTTTTGTTTAAATGTTTCTATTTTATTGTCAGTATTTTGCTTTTGCAAAATTAAGCTAGTAATTTATTGTAATTTATGGTCCTTCGAGCTTCTATAAATTCCGTTTTAGACATTACAAACCAATTCAATTGCTGGGGTTGTGTTGTTAAATTAGTATCATTTAGTTTCAGTTTTGGAATACATGTGACTTTAGAAAATATGTTATCATAAAAGCAGTCTCGATTAACATAACCAAAAAAAATTTAATAATAAAATTAAAATCATTATGTACTTTCCTAACTTGCTGGGCATATACCCCAAAACCTTTTAAACAGCAGTTCTGACATGAAAATGAAGTTAAAATGCAGCTGAAGCCTGTATAATCTACTCTCAGGTGTTAGCACTCGCCTGCCCAGTGTTCTACCTGGCGTGTGCGCAGTTCGTGCCGCAGTCCACGACGCGCGCTGACTTCTGCGCGCCCATGCCGCTCAACATGATGCCGCTCGCGCTCTGGCTGCTAGTGTTCATGATACAGGCGCATAAGGAGGAGAGGTAATGATTAAGCTTCCAATTCTAATTTTTTTAATCGAAATGAATTGGTTGTGTAAATTGTTATGCTGTGAGGTGCTCCTAGACTAGGCGCGCACTAGGTAACTAGGGTACGAAAACTGAAATATTTGGGGAATTCGTAGCTGCATAAGCGCGCGGGTGCCATACATATAATTATGTTCGTCTGGCTGCCTAATGCGCGTCTCATCGTAGAGTAAAGAAGATTTTTTTTTGTAATTATTTATTTAACTGTTTCCTTTCGTAACATTTCTTGTTTTTCGTAATAAAAAAAACGCTAACACAGTAGGCTTCCCTGTGTCGCGGGTGGCATGGACAACACAAATAACACATCACTAACACCCATGACCCGAAACATTTATCTGTCACATAAATATCTGCCTCGGTCGGGAATCGAACCCGAGACTCCACGCTTCACAGGCAGATGACTACCAACTAGGCTACGAATAGTGATTTTGATGTCATAAATTGTCCATAGATTCCTGTACCCAGTGTACAGTATGATAGTGTTGGCGGGCGCCATATCGCTGGACTGCTGGCTCAAGCTGCTATACTGTGTGGGCGCCGACCTGCTGCGGTACAGCCGCGACAAGAGGGCGCGCCACTACCTCGCATACACTGGCGATGTGTTCGTGGTGTTCGCTGCGCTCGCCGGTGTACTCGGTAAGTGTTACTGTACTGTACTTGACCTATATTAATAAACTGATTTCTTGATTGGTTATACGGGTTAAGATGTAATAGTTAAAGGTTGTCGTCATTACCTGCAATGTAGATATCTTACTTTTGGCTGGAATTATAAGCAGTCATTTCGACTTATTCCTGGAGAAATATTGCATTTTCAGTAGATTTGAAAGTTGCATTGTGAACACAAGCATGATCCAGAATTGATATATTGAGTAAAATGAAGTCCATCTTTGTTAAATTCCTTTTATTCCATACAATATTATATTGCATTATTTGACCCTTGATTTTTAACATTTGAACCTATTATGTGGACCCCTAGAATAGACGTTCAAACCCAACCACAAACCAAACATTTTGCCTTAACTTCCCCAAAATATGGTCCTTCGAGCCGGACCCCTAACAAGTCCTACATTTCACCAGGTGTGTCCCGCATAGTCCAAGTGTACAACAACTACCACGGGCCTATGACCCTACTGGCCAACTTGCCGGAAGGAAACGATGATACCAGCTATGTATGTTTCGGCAAGGATTGGTACCGGTCACCATCCAGTTTTCATGTCACTGACGCGTTTAGAATACGCTTCATACACAGCGAGTTTAAAGGACAGATGCCGGCGCCGTATGATGAAGTTAATGGTAACTAGTTTATTCGATTTTATTGTAGTAACACTAAGTTTAATGACCTTGACGATGGCTTCTTTAAGTATTCTCCTTATTTGATGTCTGTGTTAGAAATTTATTGTCACTTGTCTTCGGCAGAAAAACAAATAGAAATGTACTTCGGAAACTCTATAAGTGTTTATTACATCATTGTGCATGTTTGTGTGTGTGTTTGTGCTTATAATTGTAACTTTAGAAGTATGTTGGCCTAGGTTATCAAGAGACATTTATTAATGGCTTCTTTTAAATAAATACGACTACTAAACCATCCGCTTTTTAAGAGATAATATCGTGAGATACGCTATGCTAAATACGTATAAAATGAAGGGGCATGTTCAATAAACCATTAATGCCGAATTCAAGTGAGAGACATGAGATATTTTTTCTATCAAATTCCAGGTACCCGAATCATTCATCCTTACTTCAACGACCAAAATAAAGGTGACTCACGAACCTATCTCCAACCATTTGAATGCCACTACCTCGTCGACTCCGATATAGGAGAACCAACGTTACTAGAGCCCGCCTACCATAGAGACACTAAGACGTGGGAGGTCGTCGCTTCAGTACCAATTCTGGACGCCGGTAAGTCAGAGACGTGGCTGCGAGCGTTCTACGTACCGTTCGCGACTAAAAGATCGGTGGTGTACGCGAATTTGTACCTCCTGAGGAACAAACTGCTTGTCGCTTAGGACTTTTTTAATTTACGACGAACGGGAGAAGTGTTATTTGTGAACTAAAATTTATTGTGATTTGTGACGTCATAGGTTTTATTTTTTGTTATTTAAACTTGAGAATTAAAATTGAAATTATATATGACAAATACTTAACCTGTCGACTGAAATTAATCGCATTGACATTTTAGGTCGACTTTAAGAATCGAATCGATACTTAATTTTAATGTAATTCATTATCATACGGATTTATTACTTTTAAAAAACGGTATCTAGTCGGAATATAATCCTATCCCATACTATGAAGTATCGATTACGTAAAGAAACTACAATAGAACGGCTTATGGTATAATGAATATAATTATGTATGTTATTGTATACTTTGTGTCATGGACGTGTCTAAAATACACCAAGTTGTACATAGTACTTAAATATAATTGAATTTACATTTCTGTATAAATTATTAATCAAACTTAGATAAAAACTGTTGCATCTCAAAAATTGAGGTTATAGAGATAACTTCAATTTTTCATGCCTAATTCGATTGTCTATTACCTAAGACCTTAAAATAAATGCCTAAAACATATCTCGATGTTTCAATAATTTTATAGCTCAAAATTACTGTTAGTTTTTTTTGAGTTGTTACAGTTTAAACCTAGAAATATATATAAAATGTCGTATTTATAGGCGCATATAAAGTGTTTTTATTTAATTTTCAAGTTAAAAGTGCAATACAATGTTTGTAAGTATGCAATATTAAAGTAAAATATTATTTTAACTGCGAATGTACAAGATGAAATAATATTTATTTAATAAAAAATAATTAACCCATTTTGAGTAATGTCTTAACATTTATCTATATATTATACCAGTAAATATTATTGTTTATTTTGATATTATTATTAGATGTCGGCTTTTAAGTAATAGTTTAAATGAATTTTACCATACCAATAGTAAATTGACGTATCTCCTTTATTAATATTATTAAAAAATAATGTATTTCTGTTATTGTAACTAAACGCTCTAATTTTAAAAACAATAATATTATGTTTTAATTATACGAAGTAATCATTATTTTATTAATTTTTCACACAAATTAAGTGTCATATTTCTCAATACAAGTGTAACGTCATGAGTACGAAATGAATACCTTCTATATTTTGTATATTCATATCATTAATTAAGTGTAATTAATAAATTAAAGTTGAGCCTTCAGTGTTCAAAGTATAATTAAATAATTAGTATAACTTGTTATCGGATATTCTGTTATTAAGAATTAATTACACAGTAATAGTATATGTATACTTATATTATACCAATGTTTGTAGTGTATACTAATGATATTTATACTATGTCACGTCCTTATTAATTAAATCACCGAAAAAAGTGTTCCGCGCTAGATTAAAAGCACGCTTATCTTTACTTTACTATAAAAAAGTATCCCAATTGAAGTCTTTCCATGTCTTACGTCAAGCGCATTTCCATATCTGTTGTGTAAAATATTATTTATTGGCGTGTATTCAAAGTTTGTTACATTTTTATGGTATTTTATTTTGTGATGTTGGACTTTTGAGCTTTTGAATCCAAAAAGTTATGAGAAATTACTTATGGTACAGCTAACAGCTACAATTAATCCTCAATATTATTTGTTCGTCACTTGAGAGAACTCCCCTACTATTTTATTTCTTATCTCATGAGAATAGCAATAATAAAATATATGTATAGGTATAGATTACTTGACGTTGATTTTATTCTGTTTAAATGAAAAGTTAATTAGCAATTGTTAATTGGAGATCTTGTTACATAATAAAATATTGTTTTTTACCCTACCTATACGTTATGAGAAATGATCTTATGAATATGAATATCTAATGATCAGAGTTACTACCATTTGTTAAGTAGTTTTTTTTTTAAGTTTCTTAAGGCCTTTACTTTAATGAAATGTCAGTCCGAACACACGAAAATAAACCATAATGTCATGGTAATAGGGCTGCGTTGTTCAAACATTTTAATACGAAATAGCACGGTAAGATTATAATTATTATAATAGATTGTTCTAGAATATAATTATGGAAACCTGTACCCTGCAGTGGACCATTAATGGGTTGATAATGAATATGGTACAACATCTTTTAATATCAAAAGTTAAGTAGATTAGATATCTTGTTAACTTGCAGGTATAGTTGTAGTAAGAATTTGTACAAAGTTATTAAAATAAAATGTAATTATTTAAATAAGTTTCTTAAGTAAACAGAAACGTTTTATATTGTTTTGTATTTTGTTGCATTTTATAATACTAGCAATAAGGCTTCTACCAAAGGGGGATTGCAATTTGTAAGCATTTTTGTAAATTATGTAATGAAGTTAAAAGTTGTAATAAATTGATAATTTATTGTATTAATTGCTTGGTGTTTTATTTACGTCGTTATTGCTAATACGTTAATAACTGTTATCAAGCATTATTTTAAGGTTGAGATTACATTGGCATGTTGTTCTGAAGAACAAGATATTCAATTACGGGCGAGATCATATTTTATCATGTTTCTGGATAACATTAAACTCTTTAAAATAAAATTAGAAATGTTATGACTTCTTACTTGTTAGTTTTTATTTTTATTTTACATCTCAAAAGTTTTGTAATTGGAATTCCATGTCCATCTAAAAATATCGCGATGGCTTTAATTTTTACTTTTACTTAATATACTTTAGGATAGGTAGGTTTTAGATAAATGTGATAAGAAGTAATTTTAGTCATTTTTTTATTCCAATTTAATATTTTATAATTTGTTTATTTGTGTTTTGTAAATTCTAAGTTTACAATGAGAGAAATAGTTCATATCCAAGTCGGGAGATGTGGCAACCAGATCGGGTCGAAAGTAAGTCTGATTTTCTGAGATGTAAAATTAGTTAGTTCGGGTTACTAGTTTTAATTTGGTCCTTTATAGTTTAGTTATTTGATGGTTACTGCATGCCAGTGACAACTAGGAGTTACCGTCTAGAAAAAGTCGGGGACTTGTTAATTCTCCGACACTGCAACCGATCATTACGACAAATAAGATTTTTTGGCCAACATGACCTTTGAATCATAAATCTGTTTCCGCTTCTGAGCCACTAACGACTGAGCTGATACCAGATAAATTAATCTTTTCAGTTTTGGGAGGTAATTTCCGATGAGCACGGCATCAACCCAGATGGCTGCTACTGCGGAGATTCAGATCTTCAACTGGAGCGCATCAATGTTTACTACAACGAAGGACCGTGCAGAAAATATGTCCCACGCGCTGTACTAGTCGACCTCGAACCTGGAACCATGGATTCTATACGAGCCGGTCCTTTCGGCAAGATATTCCGCCCCGACAACATCGTCTACGGAATTTCAGGCGCAGGAAACAACTGGGCCAAAGGTCACTTTACAGAGGGTGCCGATCTTCTTGAAGCTATTTTAGACGTTGTCAGGAAGGAAGCTGAAGGATGTGACTGTCTCCAAGGCTTTCAAGTCGTCCATTCAATAGGAGGAGGCACTGGGTCCGGATTAGGAACTTTGCTACTATCAAATCTCCGCGAAGAATATCCTGATAGAATACTCCTAACCTTTTCCGTAGTGCCCAGTCCCAAAGTATCAGACACGGTTGTCGAGCCCTACAATGCTACGTTGTCAGCCAATCAGCTGATAGAAAACTCTGATCAATCATTCTGCATCGACAATGAGGCCTTGTACGATATTTGCTTCAGAACCCTGAGGTTGCCTACGCCGACCTACGGAGACCTAAACCATTTGGTGTCTTTGACCATGTCGGGGGTTACGACCTGTTTACGCTTTCCAGGTCAATTGAATGCCGATCTTCGTAAACTGGCGGTTAATATGGTGCCGTTCCCTCGTCTGCACTTCTTTATGCCTGGCTTTGCTCCACTCACATCTAGAGGATGTCTGCAATATCGAGCTCTAACAGTTCCGGAGCTGACGCAGCAAATGTTCGACGCGAAAAATATGATGGCAGCGTGTGATCCACGACACGGTCGGTACTTAACCGTTGCTGCCGTGTTTCGCGGACGCATGTCCATGAAAGAAGTAGACGAACAAATGCTCAATATTCAAAACAAGAACAAGGATTACTTCGTCGAATGGATTCCTAGCAACGTTAAAACTGCAGTGTGTGACATTCCGCCCCGGGGGCTCAAAATGTCCGCAACATTTATCGGCAATACGACGGCAATTCAAGAGTTGTTTAAGAGGATCGCTGAACAGTTCAGCTCGATGTTCAGAAGGAAAGCCTTCTTACATTGGTATACTGGGGAAGGGATGGACGAAACAGATTTCACTGAGGCTGATAATAATATGCATGATTTAATATCAGAGTACCAGCAATATCAAGATGCTACGATTGAGGACCAAGAATTTGAAGATGAAGAAGAGGCTCCAGCTGGTAACGATGAAAGCGATGAATAGATTTTGTGTTTTTATTTATTAATTTAAGTAAATTATTTGCGGTACCATAATTACACAAATCGTAAAACGCTTTTTATTTAAACCTATCTTTAAAGTTGTGTGCGTAAAGAAATAGAAAGAGAAATATGTTAACACAGTATAGTAAACGATTTCTAGAACCATAGTTAAGTGACGGCACGCGTAATTACGCTAATTTCGGACAGCTTAGAGATCCTTCAGGAGGCACGAGGTAGCATTACATTTGGCGACAAGTGTCCGAATCCGACCCAATAATTGAGTAAGTCACAAGTGTAAAATTATTTTGCCCGCAGCTTTGCTTGCGGAAATTATAGTTTTGCGGTGATATTTACCCCCTTAAGGGTTGATTTAAGAAAATCGTTGAATAAGGTTCTTCATCCTTTTCAACCATACACCCAAACACGAATTTGAAAACTGCTTGCTTTAATTTTTTTTTAATTTTCATACAAACTTTCATCCCCTATTTCCCCCCCTTAAAGTGGGAATTTCCAAATATCCGTTCTTAGTGCTCCTTTACACTCTATAAGGAACCTCTGTGCCAAGTTTCATGCTTCTGGGTCTATCCGTTTAGGCTGTAGCGTGTCTGTCAGTCAATCAACATTTTTATTAATGATTAAAAAAAGACGGAAAATACTATCCATACAACAACCACCATCCATGCACTAGGTATCGCAACGGACATAACAAGACCTTACGCATCACAGGATCGGAATCACAAATAGTCATAGACGAACATAGCCATCTATGCCTAAGCCTAAGTGCATTAGTTACCTGTGCTAAAAATAGACAGCGTGAAAATAAAAAAGAAATTGAAAATGAAAATTTAAAATAGGAGTTCCATTTTCCAAACGCCGAAAATAGAATGTAGTGTCATCATTCTACAGAAAAATTTTGTTGTGAACACATGTCGTGAAATTTTTATTTCAATTTTTTTATTTTTTTTTACATTCAGTTTTAATGAACATTTTATCGAAGTAAAATTCTAACTATCTATATTTTAGGCTCAAAATTTCTAGTTAATTAATTACCAATATGAGGGAAATCGTCCATATCCAAGCCGGGCAATGTGGAAATCAGATTGGAGCTAAGGTATACATGATTCTTATAAATGTGTTTCCTGCTGACTGTACAGGATATATTTATCTATCAATAGGTACCTATATGTGCATTTTTTACTAAACAGCGATGTTCATTTTCAGTTTTGGGAGGTGATTTCCGATGAGCACGGAATCGACCCTACGGGCGCCTACCAAGGAGACTCTGATCTGCAGCTAGATCGCATCAACGTTTACTACAATGAAGCATCAGGTGGAAAATACGTCCCTCGTGCTGTACTCGTTGATCTCGAGCCCGGCACCATGGACTCTGTGCGGTCAGGGCCTTTCGGACAGATCTTCCGTCCTGACAACTTTGTCTTCGGGCAATCCGGAGCTGGTAACAACTGGGCGAAAGGCCATTACACGGAAGGCGCAGAATTAGTAGACTCTGTTCTCGATGTCGTACGAAAAGAAGCTGAAGGCTGCGACTGCCTCCAAGGTTTCCAGTTAACACATTCCCTGGGCGGTGGCACCGGATCTGGAATGGGAACTTTACTTATATCCAAGATCAGAGAGGAGTATCCCGACAGAATAATGAACACGTTCTCTGTTGTACCGAGTCCGAAAGTGTCGGACACTGTCGTAGAGCCTTATAATGCAACTTTGTCCGTTCACCAACTTGTCGAGAATACGGACGAAACTTACTGCATAGACAATGAAGCATTATATGATATTTGCTTCCGGACTTTGAAACTGACGACACCGACTTATGGAGACTTGAATCATTTGGTATCCGCGACAATGTCTGGTGTCACGACATGTCTAAGGTTTCCAGGACAATTAAATGCAGATCTTCGGAAGCTAGCGGTGAACATGGTACCGTTCCCGAGACTTCATTTCTTCATGCCTGGATTCGCGCCACTCACGTCACGTGGCAGTCAGCAGTACCGTGCGCTGTCTGTACCTGAGCTAACCCAGCAGATGTTCGATGCAAAGAACATGATGGCCGCTTGTGACCCTCGCCACGGCCGCTACCTCACCGTCGCTGCGGTCTTCCGCGGCCGCATGTCCATGAAGGAAGTGGACGAACAGATGCTCAATATTCAAAACAAAAATAGCACCTACTTCGTCGAGTGGATCCCTAATAACGTGAAAACAGCTGTGTGTGATATTCCACCCCGTGGTTTGAAGATGTCCGCTACATTCATCGGTAACACGACAGCGATTCAAGAGCTGTTCAAACGTATATCTGAGCAATTTACAGCCATGTTTAGAAGAAAGGCTTTCCTCCACTGGTATACTGGTGAAGGCATGGATGAGATGGAATTCACCGAAGCCGAGAGTAACATGAACGACTTGGTGTCGGAATACCAACAGTACCAAGAAGCCACTGCTGATGACGAAGGGGAGTTTGATGAAGAAGTAGAGGAAGAGTGATTGTCTTGTCCCAATGTTTTGTGATGTCCATTTACGTGTTTGTCAATGTTTAGTGTTAGGTGTAACAGATTTTAATGTTTTATGTTTGACATATTTTCGTCAATAAAACAAAAATATAATTTAACATTGGTTTTTATGGTTATGGTTTAGGCCTATAGAATTAACTTATAGGTTTTCCTTATTTGGACATATTCAGACGTGTCATTTGGAATGATGAATTCAAAGCAAGACTTGGACGGTTGGACCACTATCAGGGAAAAACCAGGTGGTTGTCATTGTCAAATTTTGACTAATTTCCAAATATTTAGAAATGCAAATGATTTTTGATAGTTCGGAACTATTCTATTTTTTTATAGTATACAGTCGCGTTTAAGCTCGAGTTGCGCCTGTGTCAAAAGGCGCGCCTATGAGCCTACGGTTTAGTCGACATTGGACACTTTTTTCTACTTTGGACATAGTCTAGTATGGATATGGATAAATCCTACATGCACTTCCAAAGACAAGCCTATACGTGCTGAAAATACGCTAGTCTGAAACCGCCCTAAATTTCATTCGACAGAGCATGCAAAGAAAGAAGATTATGGTATATCAATTTATTTTCAACACAAAGGACAAACACAATAGACCAAATACACTTTTTATTCTTCCATACCTTCCTCGCCTTCGCCTTCTTCGTCAAACTCTCCTTCGTCATCTGCTGTGGCGTCCTGGTACTGCTGGTATTCTGATATTAGGTCGTTCATGTTGCTCTCTGCTTCTGTGAACTCCATTTCATCCATACCTTCACCAGTGTACCAATGTAGAAAAGCTTTCCGCCTGAACATCGCCACAAATTGTTCCCCGACCCTCTTGAAAACACTCTGTATTGCCGTCGTATTGCCAATGAACGTGGACGCCATTTTAAGTCCTCGTGGCGGGATATCGCAAACTGCTATCTTACAGTTGTTCGGTATCCATTCTACGAAGTAAGTGGAGTTCTTATTCTGAATGTTGATCAGCTGCTCGTCCACTTCCTTCATTGACATTCGACCTCTGAATATTGTAGCAACTGTCAAGTATCTTCCGTGTCGTGGATCGCACGCGACCATCATGTTCTTCGCGTCAAACATTTGCAACGTCAGCTCTGGCACTGTCAGTGCTCTGTACTGCTGAGCTCCTCTCGACGTCAGCGGCGCAAATCCAGGCGTATAGAAATGAAGGCGCGGGAAGGGTACCATGTTAACTGCCAATTTCCTTAAATCGGCATTTAATTGTCCGGGGAATCGTAAACATGTCGTAATGCCAGACATCGTGGCACAAACGAGATGATTTAAGTCGCCGTATGTCGGCGTGGTTAGCTTTAATGTTCTGAAACAGATGTCGTACAACGCCTCGTTGTCCAAAGTGAACGAGTGGTCAGTGTTTTCTACCAGCTGGTTGACAGCGAGCGTTGTGTTGTATGGTTCAACGACGCAGTCTGAGACTCGCGCGCTCGGGAACACAGAGAAGGTCAAAATAATCCGGTCTGGATATTCCTCCCGGATACGGTTTATTATTAAAGTTCCTAGTCCAGCGCCGGTACCGCCACCGAGGGAATGTGTCATCTGGAAACCTTGAAGACAGTCGCAGCCTTCTGCTTCCCGGCGAACGACGTCCAGCGCAGATTCTAAGATCTCCACGCCTTCGGTGTAATGTCCTCTTGCCCAATTATTGGCGGCGCAAGCTTGGCCGTAGACGAAGTTGTCCGGACGGAAGAGGCATCCGAAGGGGCCAGACCGCACTGCGTCCATCGTAGCTGGCTTCAGGTCTACGAGCACGGTCCTCGGCACGAACTTCCCTCCGGACGCTTCATTGTAGTACACGTTGATTCGCTCCAATTGCAGATCAGAGTCGCCGTGGTAGCAGCCGCTCGGGTCAATCCCGTGCTCGTCCGAAATCACCTCCCAGAACTGAAACAAAATATAACATTAGCTACGTCAAATGAAAGTTACAGAAGAGGATCTTTCATAGACATCATGCGAAGTATAAGTAACGAATATTGAAAATATCAGAGTCACGCTTGTTAACGTTCCACTAACATTTGAATAAACCTTCGATTCCATAGCTCAGATTAAAGCTTCCCCTCACTGTTTACCTAACAATAGTATGTACCTACAACATAACTAGGTATATCTTACCTTTCCTCCCATCTGGTTCCCACACGACCCGACTTGCAAATTAATTATCTCCCTCATCTTGTAAATTTATCAAAATCCTTGTATAAATACTTGTGAATTTCTCCGATAAATATCTAATAGCCCGTAATATTGAAGCTTAACATTAGCTTAAACTAATAAAAAAAAATATAAAAAAAATCAGAGAGACTTCACACTGTGCGCATCTTACGTCCGATTTCAGAATGAGTCATAAATGAACATGACATGGCGATAGAATTTTTAAAAGAATTCTAGAACGAATTTAGTTTTTTATAGAATTACTATGATATTATGCCTGGATATTAATTATTTTAGTTCGTAACATAACTATTAAGTTTTTATTTAAAGAAAGTAAGTAAATTATTTGTTACCAAATTAAAAAGATTTTTTTAATGAATCTTAAATCAGTATGTAATCTGATGTTAACTTCCAAATAAGTTAAAATGAAAATAGCGTAACGGAGCCATCTAGCGAAAGCTTTCGGAGGCACAGCCCCGAGCTTGTGTCAACATACCGGGCAAACAAATAAGTTCCGCCGTCTCCTTCCAGATGTCGCGGTTCATTTTCAGGCTTGTTTTGTTTTCAGGCCAGTTGTCACAGTGGTCATGGCGCTCGCTAGAAATGTCAGTAAGGCAGCGAGGGGTTATACGAGGTGAAATTAGTTTATCCTGTATGATGTAGCCGTGTTTGATGTTTTCCGAGTGCGTGTCTCGCCGGCCGAGGCGCGATGTCAGTGGCCGAGGGGGCAGCGAGTCGTTTAGCCCGAAGGTCTGTTTACTGCGAAGACAGCACCGACAGCGAACATGAGACGGAGAAGAAGGCCCTGTTGAGGAGGATATCGACGAGCAAGTGTGTGGGGAGGCTGGTGAGTGACCGCCGATGTAAATAAGCTAGTGTACCCGAAGACGCTCGGCAGGGCGTGCCGCGGGGCGCCGGGCGGGGGAAAACATGTGCCCGGGACGTTCCCCCAACCCCCTGATCAATTCCTAAACATTACCTCCGAATACAATACGACTTTAACTCACGGTTTGGCGATCTCGCTAACGAGCTGCAGCTCCCGGGCTGAGGACGCTGCAGCCGAAATGGGTCAGAGACCGCATTGTTTACGTATATTTTTAACCGAGTTTTGGATATAAAATACCGCTTTACGAGGTTGCTTCGGCTCTGAAATATAAACAGCGCGGCTTCAATAACAATGAAAGTGATTTTCAAAGACCTCGGCGTTATTTTTTATTAAAGTGAATAATTGTGAATTGTGAAAAAAATGCAAAAGACTTTTTCTCAATTCATTATAATAAGAAAAGTTTTTAAACATCAGCAGCCGCATAATTAATGCTTACTGCAATGAAATAGCATGAAATAATAGAATAGATATTTAATTCAAATAGCATTAGCCCGCGACTACGCTCGTTGAAAACTGATTTTGTTAAGAGTATTAACATCTTAATAAAAAATATTAGATTCATTGCACGATTTTTTTTTCAGGGATGTTCGTATAATCCAAAACTTGGTTTCAGTACCTACCAAATTTCATTCAATTTAAAATAGGTATATGTGAGATTTACCTACTCCCAGAGAACAATCGGGATGAAATCTATCCTGTCTTAAATCTGACACGTCCTTCAGCTGTGAACTAGGTCTATTACATCTTTGATGACTATTTCTAGAGCAATGACACCAATCCAATAGTGACTATTTAGGTAAAAAGACCATGGTTGGTTGTTTTGTTTCTCATATAAAGTTCTCTATAAAAAGTTCAGTACCTACCTACGTATTATTAATAGGAAAGTCATTTTCAGTAGGTACATTCTTAAGAAAAATGCAGAAACGTGCCTACCTCAGTAATTTAACATAATTAATGTTTAAAAAGCTCTTTCATAAGTCAAACTAAAATATTCAGCTACCTTCCTACATATGTAAAAACTTTCAGTAAATAAATAATGTATACATTTTATGTAACTATTACCCAATAACTAGCCATGAATATCTCGCCACCAGCCATTTTAAATGCCGCTAAAAGCATTTTCACCGCAAAACCGCAGCGATCCATTAAACAAAAGACCACTGATATATTGTTATTTTATGTTACCACTAACAAAAATAGATATATTGTTACATCATCAATTATATTATTACAGTACAGTAATTATTAATTTTATGTTATAAATACTTTTTGATATTTGCCTTTATTGTACTAAATGTGACTGATATTTTCAAAAATGTAGATACCTTTTCATCAGCTTAACTTAAGAAGTACATTTGAAGCAAAAAACGGAGATGTAGATAATCGTACATAAACTACCATCGGGGGTAAAAAAAAAATAAGTAATACACCTACTGACAAACATTCGTTTACGGGCAAGGTAAAACAGAAAACCTCTCGATCTATAAAACTAGAATTCTAGTTCAAAACAAACCCATCGACTTTATTATTTCCAACGTCAGAATTCGTATCCAAATCGGTGCCCGGAGAGAATGTTTGCTGGTATGTTATGTAGGTATACGTGAAATAAAGTTGTGTCTCGTAATATTTGAGGTTCATCGCACAGCGACGGGAATGGTTGGGGATACAATTGGAAATGGGTTTCACGCTGAGAGCGTACCGCTTCAAATGGATGGGATACACGTTTACTGTTACAGGGTGGAGATATATTTCCATTGCTCGCGTATTGACGGCACGGCAACGGTAAAGTACGTACGACATGGAAACGATTGACTTATTGTTTTTTGGACGAAGTCTATAACACATCCTGACGGAGTGTGTACAGACGAAATCCATGCATTTGTCAAGGACGATGCAGATAGATGCTGAACAACATCTTGGCTTCTCCTTTGTCGGAGGAGGCTAAGGTACTGTGCAGAATGGCTGTATTAGGTCTTGCAAAACATTGATTACTTACGCTGTTTTTTTATTGTTTCATGTAATTGTATGTTTGCGCGTTTCCTTTATGGGACGATGTGGTCGCTCGACGACAAAGTTCTGCATTAAATAGAAAAAACCAGAAAGGGACGAGGGAGATTTTGGGGTAGATTTCCTTTATTAATTCAAGAGTAAAGGTACGAAAAACTGTTTAATTTTTTTTACAAGGAGAGGGTTATTAATTACTAATAGAGAACCTGTTCTGCGTTTAAATTAGACTATAACTTATTAAGTTCTCGTTTAAGTGAGACACCAAATCGAATATTTTTTAAAACAAACATGCTCCCGGTTCCGTAGTTGTCTTGCCGTATCGTTGTCGTATCGTTAAAAAGAAGAAACAGGCAATGGAAACACGCTCGAGTGCTTATGTGAATAGTATTTGTATAGATACAGAGATCACATTTCGATTGGGGGCGATATTTGTGGTTTTCTTAGCAATGAGCGTTGAGATTGTTCCGGTCTTTGCGACAGCGGTCATTGTTATATCTGTACAGACCTTTGTTTATTTACCAGCTATATAAATAACTAGTAACACCCAAAAGAGGTAGAAACTCTGCAAATGCGCCAGCTAAAAAAATTGGTTAAAGTGCTTTTGTATTATTAAGCTTTTTTTAAACTGGCGCAAACGTCCGGAATTTTTCAGATTCTGATTTGATAGTGGGGAGAGCGGGGTTGAAAGAGCCAGGGGTAAGTCTTTTCTATTATGGAAATGTTTGCATTGGAACAACTTACCCCTGCCTCTTACTACCCTCCTTCCTCTGCTGTCGGTGTAAATTCAGAATCGGAAAAAATCCGTATGTCTCCGCCAGAATTCTAGATTTCAGAATCTAATTCCCGATGCGAATTCCGAACGTTTGTGCCCGCCCTATAGGAGTATTAAAAAAGTTCAGTTCAACGTTTTTTTCTTTCCCAAAGCTGAATAAATCACTAATTAGTGAAGCAACGCAACGTAGCTTGTATTTTCTCGCTTTTTCAAATAAAAGCGTGTGTATATGAATGTAGGCAAAGATGTAAAATGGTGCCAAGTGTGAATAAGACTTTTCTTAGATAGATATTAAAATCTTATACTAAAGGCACATAATAAAAAGAGAGGGAGAAGGAATTATCTAAAAAGATAAATAGAGATGATTGTTTCCTAGCTTCGGACAGTAAATAGGATAGACATAAAAAAAAGAATAATGAAAACGCATTTTTCCGAAAATGAGACCCCTAATAAACAATTCCTTGATCTAAGAAACTCATTTAAATTTTCATCTAGGTGGTAACCACCATTTTCTCAAACATAATTACGACACTAAATCTAAAAGTTCATGATATGATTTTCTTCTCGGATACAACGAGTAGGTAAGTACAACAGCTATGAACTGTAAAATTACGATAATTGGCACAGAAAACAGAATTGAGTATTTAATAAGGTACTTAATAAAAAACGAACGTTTTTTAAGTTAACAATGATAGGTATCCTTGATTAAATCTGTATCAATGAGGGTACGTATAATCCTCTCTATGTTACCGTTAATTTTCAAATGTCTATTTTCAAATAAAAATTTCAACTGACAAAACGGACCCCTAAGTCTTTGTGTTCTGCACTGGCCTCGCCTTGGTTTTCTGCTTTTCTTATTTGAAAGAAACTTCTGAAGAGCTCGTTACCTTTTTGTGAGTCGAAATAATCACCACATCTACAGTCTATTCTATAGAAGTGGGAAGAAAGTTTTTATGAGCACCGAATAGGTATATCAGTCTTGCAAATTGCATTTCGGTTTGGAATTCAACTGTTCCTATTGTAAATGCAAATGCTTCCGTTAAAACAGTAATAAAACCAACCTATAAGTGTTAATTTGAAAATTTGAAGATTCCATTATCTTCCCAATCTTTGTTTGACAATTAATTGATGGTTATCAATAATTAATCCGCTCCCTGAAATTAATAAAATTGGAGACAATTCAAGTACCTACCTACCGTTCAAGAACCAATTCAAAAAGTATCATAATTGAATTATTAATTTTCCTCCCTTCCTCTTGGTCTTTGGTCGTGTTACTTACTGTACCTAAGCATACCTGCTTTTACTAATTGCTTCTTAAAAATAAGGTAACTAAAGCCCCTAGTCGTATAAATATGAGCATGAGAAGTTGAGAATTTTGTAGTGAAAAACCACGTGATAATTATCATACAAACACAGCTTATCTTATCGTTGAGGTAATCAGATCTGAGATTTCCCACGGAACGAGCACAGTTTCCGTTTATCCGTCGCAGTATCTCTGCCTCTATCAATCCGATCCGTTACCGATCTATTGACTATTTCCCAACACTAAGAAGTTACCATTTTCTAATCTGTGACACTGTGTTGTGTACGTGCTTAATCTGATGTAAAACGATCTTTATTTCTATTAGTATAAGACTGTTTAAGTTATAAATAAATGTAGGGTAATAATGGTCGCCAATTTTGACGCAGCCTCAATTACTTAATAGAATAAACTGTTTTTTTTTATTTCCAAAAAAATATCCAGACAAGGTTCGTGTACTTACTCGTACCATCACTGATTTTCAATTCAAGGTGTTTATAAATAGTTACATATTATAGCCAATTTATTATCTACTATTGGTAGTGGTAGGTTAGGTCTATTAGTAGATAACACTTCTACTAATTGATTTGTGTGTAATCTATAGACATTATATACAATTAAAAATATCTTACGATATGAATATTGTAGCGACAAATGGAAGTGTCAGTAATATTGCAATGGTATTTGTGAATAAGTTGTACGGTAGGAACGGAATGAACAGGACAAAGTCGTGTAGTGATCTTGACTGGACCACTGCAACTGACACATTGGAAAATGTGAGTATTTGTAACCATATTTTTCTAGAAGAAAGTTTTTTAATCTGACGGGTTGACGATAAATGGGTCATTTGAGTATGTCATAAGCACTAAGAGAGGGGGGTAAATTCGTACTTAATATTGTATAGAGGTGGGAATTAATACTAATCTCATAACATCTTACAATAATCGTAATAAAAATCCTCAAAGACTCCTGTATAGTTGTATACCTCCTAAACGCAATTTGATTTAATTATATAAACTTTGGTTTAAGTATGAGATACATTCTTAACCCTAAATCAGTACCTTATCATGTAGGTAGGTAAGAGTAGTTTACAAAGACAACACGTTAAAAAAGGTTTATAATTAGCATTGAAATATTAAACACAATTAAAATTTTCCTGCACTGATAAAAAAGTATACAAATTATAAAAGAGAAACATCCATAAGTTAATTTAAAATCAACTCTTCATAATTGTTTCGCAATTGAATTATGCAAAAAATATATCGGAAATCTCGACAGTCTTGTTCCCGGTATTTCAATAACTACAGTTCGCAATCAGCGCGTTGTTAAATTAAATTTCAAGTGAATACAAATTTAAACAATTTACTTATTCGTTCACTAGACATTGTGACAGCTGGGCACAGAGTAGCTACATACTGTTTTGTCGCAGATAATTAATATAATGCAAGTTATAAATAACATCGATGTTCTCAAGGACACTGTACCTTTAAATTATAGATGTTTTTACCACTATGTCCGGGAAATTATAATAACTTTACGTAACTTCATTATTTTAAAATATTTAAATTTTTAAACTTAGGTGTTTTAGGGTACATACAGAAGATTAGAAAATAATACCTTACTTACACTAGTTAGTATGAAAAGCGTAAAACTGCCTGTATCGTCGAAGTACTTCTTTACCTACCCGACTACGCTACGGGCGGGCGAAAATTTTCAGATTACCTATTCCTTGTTGACCAACATAATCACAAAGTCTGAAAACTAAACATGAATAAAAAACTTAAGTTTCAAACGATAAACCTAAATAGATCCGTACATAATATTCAACCGAGTTACGTAAACACTGCATTTCACGTAATAGAGTTCTTAAACCAGTTTTCTCGTAATAGCGTAAAAATAGTGCGCGTCCATCCGCCAGTGGCGCTCCGCCGCGCGCCGGGCAATAACCAATATATTTTATTGGTTATTTCTCTCTTTGATATTGGAATATTTATCTACTTCGGTTTTCAGCAACTTTCATTATCAACCAACACCGCTTTTTATCATATTTAACGACTGAAACCAGATTGTAAGAGGTAGAACACACTGTAGAGTAGGTAATATAATTTATACATCTACTAGACGATGCCCGCGGCTCCGCCCGCGGAAAAGTCGATAGACAAAATATTGATTTTATCCCAAGGGAACCTATAATCGGGATAAAATCTATCCTATGTCCTATTCCTGGATGCAAACTATCTGTGTGCCAAGTTTCAGCTTAATCCGTTCAATGGTTAGAGCGTGAAGGAGGGACAAACATCCAAACATCTTTACAAACTTTCACATTTATAATATTAGTAGGATACAACTACGAGTAAATAAAATTGAAGTGTCTGTTTGTAATGTTAAAATAGCCGCTTTTTAATAAATGCTTACTGTATACACGGTACACAATTCAAAACAACATTTTTTTTTTTAATTTTGTCCGTCTGTCTGTTTGATCCGGCTAATCTCTGAAACGGCTGAACCGATTTTGACAAGACTTTCACTGGCGGATAGCTGATGTAGTAACGAGTAACTTAGGCAACTTTTTTTTTACCTTCGTTTCGACATAGGTTTACCGAAGCGAAGCGAGGGCGGATCCACTAGTATTATATACAATTAGGAAGTTCATAACACCGCGCAAATGGCATTAGTATTACAATATAACCTCAAGGCGTACAAGATGATGGATGGACAACATCAATCTGTTTCTTTCCGGTTGGAGACACCGGCCTCAATTTGAGGCTCTAGGGGCGCGTGATGTATTTTATTTAATAACCTCAGTTCAGGGAACGTGGTCAATAGGCGCTAAGGCTGTTCACAAAGCTCAGACACTGCGATGGAAACACGTAATAAAAAAAATTAACTTTTTGAGCCCAAGATGGCTTATTAACGAATAACTCAAGAATTAAATAGCTTAAATCGTTTTAGAGACAGATGGGAAAATTTATTTCAATATACTACTGCAATTAAACCTCTTATCCTTTGGCCTGGCTTAAACGAGAACGAATCAAGATGAATATCAATTGACATATGGATAAAAGTTTATTTAATTTAAATTGGCAGCCCTGATTGCTTCATCTTACATGTGTGTGACATTATCGCTAAAGGTACGATTTCATAAAACGCGACAAACGACATGTGGCTGTCAGAAATATTGTCAGAAATGTTGTTAAATGTCCTACGACAGAAATATTTTGCGATGATCTTTGTGATAAAAGAAGAAGATACCGTTGTGTAGCAATTGTAAGTATGTGACTGATTATGTCTGTAATTGCCGATAAATTATCACGCCACTGGTGCAAACGGTCTCATATCAATGAATACTGACTGTGTTGTTAACGTATCATTGCAGTCTTTAATAAATAACTCTACGCACGTATCACCTCACTCTAAGATAAAACACTGCAAATAGATAAAGGAATCTATTATATCTCGCCCAAATCGAGAAGAGAAATAGAAATTTCGTTTTTATTCCATTTTTAACCACCTTTACGAAATGGGAGTAAATAAAAAAAATACGCGCATAAGTATATCATTGTTACCCATAAAAATAAATAATAAAATTTAGAATTAGAATTTAAATTCTATCCAAATTTTTGCCTCGCTGTAAATTCAGGACCTATCAAAAGTCCATGGTAACTTTGCACTATACGATTGTCGCAGATGTACGTTTTACTGTCGCGTTAACGGAAGGACCGCTTAAAACACTTGTCTGTTCCAGTCGATTTCCCGTGCGCTCCACATGTCAAGCACAGTTTCAGGGTTGGGCGGTGTCGCGTGACAGTTTGTGATCTTTTCTCTTTATAATTCTAACTACCACGCTTTTATGTTGACCTGGAATTTATGTCCAGTAAATCTAAGCTAATAATAAAACTGTAACAGGGTCAAATCTGTTTTTATTTTTCGGACAAAATAAGTTTTTCATAAGTGAAGAATTAGATTTTCGATACCGTTTTTAAAATAATGCAGGCACGTAGGACTTTCATATATGGCATGAATAAAGTTTTCCCGGTGAGGAGCACAATTTTTTTTTTATAAATCGAAACTCAAACAGACAGATTTCTTAGTCCTACATGTCTAATAGACTTGTCCTACATGTCTTTAAATAACGCTGTACCCCAAAAAACTGATTTCAAAATTTCGAACACAGAGCAAGCCCTTTACAGTTAGATGTAGGTACAATCAGGGCACGACTGTTTATGACACGACGAATGTCTATTACCTTCCTAATGCAGTTGAGAAAAAAATACTACTAACTACTACTAAAATATCACTATAACGACAGTGTGTACAGGGTTTAATGCCGCGGGTTCAACGGCCCGCTGCGGTGGGTATTATTATCATCGAACATGTTTATGAGTTGGCCGAGTGCCAGGAGAAAAACTCAGCATCAATGGCCGTGGATCGGATTGGCTACGTACGGAAGTGCGTGTCGTATTGTTGTCAGTCCGATTGGCATTGGAGTAAAAATAGTGTTGTAAAACAACTGTCTATTTGGTATTTATATTATTGACTAGTGGACCCGCCTTCGCTTCGGTAAGCCTATGACGAAACGAGGGTAAAAAGTAGCCTGTTACTTCTTTCTACAACCGCTATCTGTCAGTGAAAGTTCCGTCGAAATCGGTTCAACCGTTTCAGAGCTTAGCCGGATCACAAAATTAAAAAAAAATGTTATTTTGGTATGTGTACCTACCGTGTATACCTACATACGTAGGTATGCATTAAGTAAAAACCGGCTATTTTATTATTACAAATAGACACTTCAATTTTATTTAGTTGTATAGATTATGTTGATAGAATAATGTTATTTATAATAGCTTTGTTGTTTATGTTTACGAGGACTGTTTACTGTTCATTATCATAACCCTTAACTGTCCCACTGCTGGGATGAGCTGGTGTGGTCTTACAGTGTAAGTGGTATTAGGCTATATATATTTCACCAAATGCGGATTGGCAGACTTCACACACCTATAAGAAATTCATGGAGAACTATCAAGTGTGTAGGTTCCCTCACGATGTTTTCCTTTATCGAAACAAGTTATTAAGTAGTTCCTAATAAGGAAAATATATTTTTGAAGCTTTCTTTCAGGAGACCAATGTTAAAACCACTGAGCTATCACTGTTTATTATTGTACTTTATTGTTCTTTGATGTAGAAAAAATATGACAAGGTAAAGAAAGAAAAATAATACAAAGGCAGCCTTATCGGTACGCAGTACGCACCGATCTCTTCAAGACAGCCTTAGGCTTCGAAAAAAAGATATAATAAAGGAAAAATGTACGCCTTACTAAATATACAAGCAAGAAAGTATGAAGGAACGGAAAAATCACAAAAAGTACTCAATTACTAAATTAAAACTCCTCCGTACGCTCGTGTTCCCCATTTCTTTGTGCTTACGAAGACTGCGTGAAATTGAGAAGGAAAAGATAGATGTTCTAAAAATTAAATGTGGTGTTGGAGAGTAATGCTAGGGGTGCAATGCAGTGCGAGTAGGGGTGTCGTGATTTTGGAAGAACTGTCAAATCGACATTTCTCTAGTCAAGGAACTACTGAAAATCATTATAATCGTCTGTCATCTGTCACAGAGAAATTTTTATAGGCACGTATTTTAATAGTTTTTGGTCACATGTCGCAGAAAAGCTAACTCTAGGCCTGGCAGCCTTAAGCAGGCACAAGTTAATACCCATAGAGAACCGTGTTCTTAAAGGTAAGGTAAACGACGTAACACCCCTCTGGCAGTCACTCAAGCGCTGGACAATTAAAAAAATTTACTTTCGCACTTCTTCCCCATGTGAACTTTAACCATGTCAAATCTCAAATTCGTACATGACTGCATTATCTTTAAACAGGGGTACAAAGTTGGGCACTTCTTGTATTAATATATAAAACTATAGGCAATAGTAACTTCACTGGTAGTATACGATATAGGTACGCAATAGACGTAGAGTTCCGTACTTGCACAAGCTTTATAAAGCTCTATATCACATACGAAGGCACTTAAATCGTCCTCGAGGACCCATTTAAAAGCTCTGAGTGTAGATTACTTTACTGCCTCTCGTTTAATGCTATTTATCAGTAAAAGGCACTTATTGACGCCGTAAAATTAAAATCTTAATGGACTATTAGCTTTAATTTAACTATATTTTATTGTATTCGTCATCTTATTGTATAATACTAGCATTTCTTGTATTAAGTGTAAGTTACTTAGGTAAATATGTAGTCGGGTTTAAGTAAACGACACGACCAATTTCGGTGAAAAGTGTAAGTTATAATTTTTTTTTATCTCCATCCATTTAACATTTAGTTCTATTTCAATACCAAAAAAATAATAATTAAAGGACGAGAATAAAACCTTACACATCACTCATTAGCACTACAGAGTTACTTACACTTAATAGTATCTATTGGACCAGTTCCCAGAAAACTAGTGACATAATGTACATAACCGTAATGCTTTGGCCAAGGTAATTGTCGACGTGACTTGTCGACACTGTCGTCGTCACGTTGTAATGTCAATATAGTCAATATAGTCACATGGAGTAGTACGCGTGACTCCATTATGTAGGTATAGTTAGTTATACTTTTTACCTATTATTTTATGCTATTTATACTGTAACAGCTATTCGGCCCAAAGAAAATTGTATGCGTCGTGTTACCAACAGCCATATGGCGCAATGGTTAATATGTTTTGAACCGCCGTTCTAAAGGTCCTGGGTTCGACCCAGTGGGGCCAAAATTAAAACAAGCTAATGTTTGAAAAAGTTTTTTTTTAAACAAGTTTTTATTACTTGCTAATAAGAAAAAGAACCAAAAAGTTAAAAAATGCAAAATTTCAAGTCCGTTGAGGAGTTCAATCGTCTGGAGCCGATCCTGGTAGCAGTATGACATCATGCTTATAACATGCATTGTCATCAGGACTGGACCAGTGTGTAACATTCTAGCTTAATCGGACACCGGGAAGTGGGTGAAATTTAGCTTGCAAGATTTGATTACAAACACCGTGACAGGTGAAACTAAATAAAAGTTTGTAAAAATTAAATGAGGATTTTAAATTTCTGTTCTCAGTCTGGGCGTATGTTTGTGTTTCTGTGTCGTCCATGGCACCCACACAGGGAATCCTAGTATAGGGCTATGCGTGTATCTGTCTATAGCGTTATTTATTTATTGTCCGCAGCCGGTGGTGAAGGAAGGTCACCTGATGAAGCAGACGCGCAGCTTCCAGCGATGGCAGCGCCGCTATTTCCGCCTCCGCGGCCGCACGCTGTACTACGCCAAGCAGAAAGAGGTGAGTATCTATACCTCGTTTTTTACGTCGTGATTTAAAAGGTAAACAATCTTGGCACAACTTTTATTTATTTCATTAATTTAAAAAAATATTTAGAAGTATACAGAAATTTATTTTAACATTAAATTATTGTTTATTCTTTAGTTTTTTTTTAATTTGTGTCTGTCTTATTTTTAAATCGATAATTACAAAAAAGACACTGTAAGATTGTTTACCTTTTATATCACGACGAAAAAAACGAGGTATAGTTTCCACTTAGTTACCCCTCTGTTACTTAGTTACCCCTCTGTTACCCTTCCTACCTGAATAGGTAACTAAGAGCTAACTGGAAAGTAATATGAACTAGTAATTATTATTGATAGAAAAAGCCGACTGCTTAAAATTGAGAGGTAGGTATAATGAAAAAAAAATTGTCACTCTCATCACCCCACAACTTGAAATCGGTCAAGCTGTTTTGGATGTTGAGCCTACCAAAGAAATGTACATAAATATGCCATAACTATGTAATTTTTACTTTAGTAATTTACGATACAAAAATGTATGTAAATAAATACTTCATGCAATTTTTACTTCAAGAACTAACGATAGAAAATACTTAAAACATACTTTAGAATGAAATACGTTGATTAGTTACATAGATTTTAATATTTTTCAACAATTTTTAACATGTCTTGTGTAGGTTAGGTAACATTTTTTTAATTATAAAGGTTATTTCTAATGCACATAATATAACCTAATTGTGCCGATATAATCCGATATTTGGTCATTAGGCCGAACGCTGGCGAGAGAATTAAATTGTCCGCTCATTAGCTACGAATTAGATAAAGTTATCGAGTGTTGTACCCGCGGCATTATATTATTACGTACCCTCAGAGGTTGTTTTGAAGTTAACTTCGACTTTGATCAAGGTTTCCCAACCAGGGGGGCATGAACAGTTGTCAAGGGGGCGTAAAGCGTTTGAATTTTAGTAAAAATAAAAACAAATAAACAAACATTATTAAAATTCACAATCATTTATTCATATAAGTATCAAAGATACACATATGCACGTAATTTTTTGAATCTACTCCCACTTCGTAAGGTGCTTTCACATGGAGGAAAAGAAGCGGGAAAGAAACTCCCCGTACATATATATTTTTAATAATAATAGCAATTATACAATAGACGTTAACAAAAAAATCATACAATAGACGTTTTCCAAAAAAATCTAACCATTAACAAATAACTTTAAATTTAGATACACAAATAAACTGTTTCAAAACCCGACGTCGTCAATCGCAGTTTGAACAGTCACAGCATGAACTCACATCAAGGGGGGCATGAAAATATTTTCTTTAGTCCGTAGAGCCTTAACAGATTTTGAATTAACACTGACAGTAGGGAGTAGTGGGGTAGAAAAATCCAGGGATAAATTTTACAGACGCGAACATTTCCATAACAGAAAAGGACATCTCTGGCTCTTTCAACCCCGCTCTCCCCAACTGAAAATTCTGAATTTGAAAATTCCGGACTTTTGCTCCCGCCCATAATGTGTAGGTACCTACGGAGTTTATTGCTCTTTGTGAAAACTCACGTTTACGAGTACGTTTATATTTAAATTTGGACATTTTCCTTGAACGCCAGGTGGCTACAGGCTTCGGAGGAGGTTTTATAATGTAAAAATCTCACGTAACCCGGAACCTTTGCTCACAAAAGTCCGGTACATATTCTATTATATCTATGTATATTCGATGAATGGATTCCTATTTATATTAAGTGTCAGTTCAGTTCGGACGAAGCCGATCGTGTCTGACGTAGAGAAACGGACAAATAGACCAAAAAGGTCGTAGGATCGATTTTCATCGAATTCTAAATAAGGTAACGTTTTAAAAATTAAGAAAGGACTTACAGATATAAGAAAGGAAGCAAGCTTTGTGAATTAAAACATCGAAAAAAAACTTGCAATAAAACTTGATAAATAAGTACCTACAATAATTTTTATATATTTATCGTAACTTTTAACATTGCAACTTTTTACATTTTAAAACAAAGACGCGTGAAAAGGTAGGTAATTGCCTAATAATAATTACAGATATGCATAACTTGACTTTCTTTTAAAATATGATCTCTATCATCTATCCGACTATCAACATCGTACCTATAATATTTACAAATATCCGTTTTCGCAACGCCAACTAATCGCCGAGGCAACCGATTATTACCGAGGAAGGAACGGATCTGGTTTCCGATACTAATTGGGTCTCAATAAAATAACTGCAATCGTCGCTAATAGCTGCTTTTAGCTGACATTTCCAGAATTAATAAATAAACGAACTCTGGCATTCGAAACTGTTCGTTTTCTAAGTTATTGTTGCATTAGATAGAATTTTAGCCATACAAGGGGGTATTTTGGGGGATTTTATGAGTTTTATAATTTAACTAGCATTCGCCTGCGACTCCGCCCGCGTACTTTTCCCGTTTTCGAAATATTTTTATTGCTGCTCCTCTCCGATTCATCTTAGCGTGATGTTATATAGCATAGAGCCTTCCTCGATAAATGGATTATCTTACCAGTCCACTGGTTCTTGAGATAAGCGCGTTCAAACAAACAAACAAACTCTTTAGCTTTATATGATTAGTATAGATTATTTCCAAAAGGATTTCTGCCTTTCAACCCTTTGATGACTCACTGCAGAACAAGGTATTATTTTTAAAACAAAAACATTACTTTTCAAATCTGTTTTTGTGAATATTTAAGGATATTGAAGTGATGAAATCACTTAAACATTACTGGAAAAGTGTGAATAACGTGAAAACGTATGAATTCCGTTACAAGGTTTACTTAAAAAAGCCTGCTAAATAAGATAAGTTAAAAAAAGACTATAGACTGTATTTCGTAACTAATCATAAATTGAAGCGCACACAGAGCGCGATAAATTTGAAATTAGAACAAATATTTTGTAAATAAACACCGGTAAGTAACGTACGCAGGGAAATAGGCGGAGCTTAGCGCACCTTCAGACCGCTGGACGCCTGGGAATGCCTGGATGCGAAGCTCATCGTAACCCGTACGCGGCCAGTCGCGCTACAGGCGCCGCGGAACACGGACGTGTGTTCACGTCGCTCAACACAAAAACCCAGCGATCATTACAAACATTAATCATTAATGAAAACATCATCAATTTGAACTCTAGACCCTATAAATCTTGCCTTAATACTCCCCTAGCTGTATACAAACTGTTTCTTCCGTGTTTAAACTGTGTGTGTCGTGTTATTCCTGTTTGACCTGGTTTTAATTTCGAATCTTGCACAATTTTTGCTGACCACCGCAACTTCATACAACTTGGCAGTACTGTAAGTACTTAGGTATATAGAATTACCAATTAATTAATATATTTATCAAATAAAATACTCTTAAATATTAGTAGTCAACCGTTTATAACGTAGACTTTCGTAGCGTAGTTGTTTTAGAAGTTATTACATAAAAAACAATCCGAAAACATTATTATTGCATTGCGAAAAAAGAAAAAACTACTTCTTCGTTGAAATATATTAACAACACGCATCTTTTTTAATCGGATACAATTTTTTTCATCCCTATAATCTTTCAGTTTTTAACAACAAATAATAATAAAATGTACCCAATGATTTTATTTTCGCATTTTAAATTTAATGTTTTGCACATAAAAGTCGATATTTGTCTATTAAAACTTTAAATTAACATGTTATAATTAATTATCACGGCATTTATTTTTACTCTCCCGACTGTAATGTCATGTATCTTATTGGAGTTTTATAACCGGCAATTATTTTACAGAGCCGCATTAAGGTGTTAATGTTTACGTATTTTTCAATTGATAATTATAGTATGTATGAATCCAACATAGGTACAGGTACCTAACCTACTATTGAAATTGCAGACAGCTCACCAATCGGTGTATAATCATACACCAGGACTTAATGTAAGTCAGGACAGGGTATTATTTTTATTGCGTGTGTATACAGGATGACGCAAAAGTAATCTACTATTTTAAGCCGACAGCTATTTTCTTATAAATTAAAAAAATAAAACTCTGTTGTTAAAAAGAGGTTATTAGAAAGTGTAAAATCAGGATAACATTGATTAAAAAAAATCGTTCAAGTGCTTTGACATTTATGATTTATATACCTACATATACCTTAACTAGCAATCGCCGACGGCTTCACCTGCGTAATTTTGCCTCTTTCGCAATATATTTCATTGCTGCTCCTCTCCTATTCCCACTTAGCGTGATTTTATATAGCCTATAGCCTTCATCAATAAATGGACTATCTTACACTAAAAGAATTTTTTAAATCGGTCCAGTAGTTCCTGAGATTAGCACATTCAAACAAACAAATAAACAAACTCTTCAGCTTTATATTATTAGTATAGAAGTATAGATTTAAAGCGAAACTTATACATAAATATTACAAATAGTCACAGTACAGCCTTCAGGCGGACTGACTAATTTTCCAGGCAGGTACCTATATTAACCTATTATTTGACATTCTAAATTATGTCAAATTTCGCCTAACTCAAATCCACTAATTTCAATGAAATACTGTATTTGCGGTGACGCTATAGAACGCAGAAATCCACGAAATGTCCTTTATAAAGTGCTTTGTATGCCAAAGAAATCCAATCCGTTCTATTTTTTGAAACTCATCCAATTAGGTCACTGTTTGCAAAGTGCTGTGTCATCTTTCTAACATGGCATATTCAGCCATAATTGTCAAGAGGCATGTTTGTAATTAAGGTGATAACTGTTACGTGCCAAGATGGTTTACTCTTGAGACAACTTTGATACAAAATAATGATTTTAATATTGAGTTGGATCACTTTACAAGTGGGACGAAGTATCTCCGAAAATAGTTCGTGCAATTATGTGATAGGATAGAATTATCTTTGGTTGATTTAATATTATTTCGGTATCCTTAGCAGCTTGCTTTCGTGTTTTTAATAGCTCCTTTAGCTATCCTTTATAGATACGTAAATCTATCGACTTAACAATAGGTAATACAAGCGCATACGACTTTGAGACTATAGTAAAAAATTGCATATCGAAATAGACTAATACACACATTGCTACACTACACTTGAAAAACGCTACGTTGACAGAAACGTGACGTTAACTTTGACATCTGCCATCCAGGTACATACCGAACGAGTCTATTAGTCTGTTAGACATATTGAGTCATGGTCAAATTTCAAACACAGACTCCTCTAGTAATTATAAACCTGTAATTCCTAACAAAATACATCACTAAATTAGAATATGTGGCACTTGTAACAGCTTGAACAGGGAACTCGAGCTTCTCTAAAAGTAGCACGAGCGAAGTGGTCGAGTTCAAAACTCTCGACCAGAGTGCATCTTATGCAGAAATGACATAACCGACAGACTCGTTGTATCCTCAATAGTAGCTGATTATCACGTTTGTATTCAAAAGAAACGAATGGAAATGTGCAGCTAATAATTCATGTTGGATAATATGTTTATTTATTTATTTTTTTATTCAATCAACTTACAAGTAACATTACAGGACGTCTAAATCGTTAGTTCAGTGTTAAACTCAGTCAGATGTATAATATCTACTTACGTAATTGCTTTTAAAATGTTTTCTGTTACTACAATATTTTATGTTGATAAAACATAATTAGGTATGTTGTTTTTGAAAAAAAAAATGTTTCTTACAGTATGTTTGATCCCGTAGTTTCACACAATCACGTACTCCCGACCATTAATTTTCATGTACACTTACGAGCAACAATATCTGACCCCCCTTAGGCGTCATAAATATGTGACCCCCCTTAGAAAACTAACTTCCCGGTGCTGCAGGTGGTACAGCTCAATCGGAAACTGGGAAGTTAGTTTTCAGGGGGGGGTCAGATATTTATGCTCGTGACTGTACATTGACTAAATACTCACATACACGTAGGTACATTGTAAGATACAAACATTACCCTTCTTTTGGCGCATTCGGGTAAAAAAGGAAAAGCTAATATGTCAGCTCTGTTTCTTAATAACTCTCTGGTAGCGTGGCCGGTCGTGCGTTTAATATTACTATGCACTTTGTATGCGTATTTCTCGCGTGCATCAAAATAATACCAACATGTTCGTGTAATCAGAGTTTGTGAATCATTTTGTATAAATATAGATTGTATTTATAATGAAAGTACTTTGGTCCAGTGGAGTGCATTTCACTGCTAAAACAACAGACTTTTTAATACGCGCTTTTCGCAACTTTTAAATTTTTAATACGATATAGGTTGTTAAAAAAAATGTAAACTACAAGGCATATTGTTAGTCTATAAAAAAATGTAAATAAGGTACAAGTCGTGTTATTATGGCACACTTGGAAAGAGTAGGTACGAATTAAACTGCCAAAAATTCAATTGATTTATTGGCAGACCGAGTCTTGATCATGATTCAATTTTATCGATAATAGACACCATAACAATTCAATGTATGATTATTAAATTAAGCATTAAAAATCCTTGACACATTTTATTATCGAACGAAGCTAAGGACACCAATATTCTCTTTCAGTGCGCTTTTTTTATTGGAGACCAAACTAGAGTATACTTGCAGACATTCAGTTATTCTTCTCCACTCTCACGTCTACAACTTTTAAACGGCTCAACCAATTTTCATCAAACCTGTCTAAAAACATTCGCAGATTTAATCACCAAACAGTCACCTTTAATACAAAAAAACTAAATTGAAATCGCTTCATTTGTTCCGGAACTACGGTGCCACAGGCAGACACACCCACAGACACGTCAAACTTTTAACACCCCACTTTTTCGTCGGTGGTTATAAATAGTTTCTGTTAGTCTACTGCCACGTTTACGTTTTCAAACGAATAGTAACTAAATAGGCAATAAGCCTGAGACAAAATAGTACCTTACATTTTGACATCCGTCAAGCCCTTTCAGCAGTAGGGCATGCTCAATAAATGCCTTTGCATTGCAACGACATATAAAAAATTTGCGCACTAACTCTTGTCTACAACTGGTTTAGGCCTTTATTAACGCGCTAAAGCATATTACTGTGGTAATATTAAATATTCACCTTATACATGTCACACGTAAATGTCATATTCGACATTCGGCTTCTAAATTAAAGTCAGTCTAATTTTAAGCTCTCCATAGCTCAAAGATAAAATAAATGTAATGTAAAACAAAAGTATAATTTAAACCAGGTGAACTACGTTGTGTAATATTACATACGGTTCTGTTTAGTACCGCCATAACGGAAGTATGTACTAAACAGGTAGCGGTATAAAGGACAAACAAAGCTATTCTCTTGGGCCTCAATTCTGGTAACTTACAAGTATTTAAGTTGAGTCGCAATTGTGTCTCAGCGGAATATTGTCATAGTTGGCATTCGATTTTTATTTTTTATTTAAAACCGATAGTGTTCTGTTAAAATACCACCACTACTGCAATGTAGGGTTACTATATGGCACATATTTTGAAGGATGTTTCTCAAAATCTTGAAGTCTGAGTTTTTTGACCCTTATATCAGTCAGCATAAACGATATGCTTGATCATGATAATCAATGTAATCGAATCGATTTGTCAATGATACCTTTCAGATCATGATAATTAACCTCATGAATCATAACAGCGCGACGTAGTTAATTTAGCAGAATAGGGGCTCTGATGCGTGGAAATTCATAAAGATAAGGTTTTATGTGGCCTACCGTAATTACGAGTACAAGTTAACCACCGGCACCGGCGCGGTACCGTTACGCGAAATTATTAATAAATTTTTCCCTTTGCCCTGTGTGCTAGTACAAAAGAATTTGTAATATTAAATTGTTTGTTTCGTGGCAGGGATTTTACCTGTCATATTGTATGATGTTACAGGAGAGACAGGAATATCAATAGCTAGCGATGTAGCAATGTAGGAAGCGAACGCGATTGCTGATATGTATTTGTCGATGTCATACCGTAGTAATGCACTGTAAAATCTTCTAAACATTGATCTTTTATTGCGGTTTCAGACTAGCATATTTTCTGCGCGGATACGGTCGTTTCAGCATACGCGCTTAAACGCGCGCTATAATACGCGCTTCAAAAATCCGGACGCGTAAACTCATATCAGCGTGTTCGCTCGAACCGGTAGTGGCGTCGTGTCAGTGTCAATATGGAATCTGTCATTTATACGATCTTAGAAGCGCGTCTAACACTCGTACGAGTTGCAGATTTTGGCTGACATTTTTTTAACCATAGATAAGATAGCTATTGTCTATCGAAACATTAGAAATTGCGACAGAATCCTACTATCCTACTAATATTATAAATGTGAAAGTTTGTAAAGATGTTTGGATATTTGGACGTTTGGATGTTTGTCCCTTCTTCACGCTCTAGCCGTTGAACGGATTAAGCTGAAACTTGGTACACAAATAGTTTGCATCCGGGAATAGGACATAGGATAGATTTTGTCCCGATTATAGGTTCCCTTGGGACGAAATCAATATTTTGTTTATCGACTTTTCCGCGGGCGGAGCTACGGGCATCGTCTAGTCTGATATAAGTAGGTTGCAGCTTTCTACGCAAAAAGGTATTTCTTTATGCAAAGAGTTTTTTAACTCTATACACAAAAACATGTGTCAGTAGGCATATCGAATCATTACTCTTAATTAACACATCGATTTCAATACGTATTGTCGTTTGAATTTAAACTGACGCAAAACCTGATGATTCTTTATTAAGTATTTATTTTTACTGTTTTTGGGAGCTTTTTTTGATATATAATTTAATATTGTGTTATCTTAATTATTCGCTTATTGGTACCAATTGTTATGCGTTGTCATATCCCTCGAATACTACGAATAGCATGATTTAGCGTGATTCAATGAATTTTTTCGCCGTTTGCAATAAAAGGCAAAAACAGGGATTTCTCTCGAGAATTCCATGTTTAGTAACGCCACTCACCCCTCAAATGTACCGGATTGAATCACCAATCCTTCCGGTCCTCTGAACAAGGCTTTTATATTGATGAAGCATTTCAATCTTAGCTCTCGTGGCTTTAAGAAAATTTTCTAAGAGCTTCATAGTTACAGGACTGGGAACTGCCATTTGTAGCAATTCCTTCAGCTCTATTTCGCAAAATCCATTATTGTAGCAAGATAAAGGTTTGCAACGAAATGTTAAATAGAAATGTATTAAAAGGTAACTGTTAAAATCTCTTCTTTTTAAGCATCCCATGTCGTAACACCAATGGAATATAATCATACTTATATATCAAATGAAAGCTCCTTCCATAGTCGGCCATCTTGTGGCAAAAAGGAGTCGATTTGTTTGCGTAATCACATAAAATGACATTTTGTTTGTTGCGTATCAAAACATCCAGTGGATCATATTTCATGTTCTAATTTTGTGATGAATGTGTGTCAAAATTTTTTGTTTATGCATACAATGGCTAGCGCGTATAGAAAACAAAGCATCCAATTTGAATTTAAATTGAATGTTTGGAACATTCAAAAATCTTCACAAACATTCACATTATATAATACTAGAAGTCGCCGGCGGCTCCGCCCGCGTAATTTTCCCGTTTCTGGAATATTTTATTTTGCTGCTCCTCTCCTATTCATCATAGCGTGAATTTATATAGCCTATAGGTTTCCTCGATAAATGGACTATCTTACACTAAAAGAATTTTTCAAATCGGTCCTGTAGTTCCTGAGATTAGCGCGTTCAAACAAACAAACTCTTCTAATATTAGTTTAGAGTATAGATTAATAGGTTGTGTTCTATAAAATATCACTGGTCGAAGCCTTAAGGCTTTACATGTCATCGTACTTACTCGACATTGGAAGCCGGTACGAGTATTTCCTACTTTTCAATTCTATTGCCGTACCGTGGGCTCCTGATACTTTAAAATTCTCTCGGGTAATGTTGAAATGAATAATGTAGCAACAATCTCTAAGCGATATTTTCCGTCATAGATAGTTGTATGGAGTAAGAAAACATTGGGCTGGTTTTATTGAACTTGCGATTTGACTTGGTTCAGTATCCAAATTGTTCGCGGGACTTTTACTGTTAAAGGAATCGATTATGCAGCCTAATTTCAACCACAGCCCATTTTACCATAATCAACCATAACCATAGCCCATGTTTAAATAGTAGATTTTAGAGTCGTTTCATATAATTAACTGGAAGATGTGAATGTCAACGTCAACTGCCGAAGTCTTCTGTCTGACGGGTGTCTATTCATAAAACGTATGATTGTGTGACTTTTGCTTTAAATTCACCGTCCCGGATGGCGTAATGTTTATCATGCCAGATCGTTGTTTAAAGGGTCCTAGATTAGATTCGAAGCGAAACAGAAATTGTAATAATGATTTGTTTGTTTGTTTGATATTTGTTCTCGATCGAGGTGAACCGTGCTTTAAAAGATAGTTTGATATTTGTTCTCGGTCTGAGAACTACGAGGTGAACCATGCTTTAAGAGATAAAGTGTGCAGAACAATGTATACCCGGTCTTCTAGTTTAAAAGAAAAATGCTTATTGCTTACATAATATTTAAATGATCCCAACGGACATTTACAAGTATGACTCAACGAGAACCCGAGCGCTCGTCTTTAATTAACTAAACTTAAAATTAATTAAACGATAAGCTAAAAGCATTGTAGAGCTAGCCATAATAATGGAATACTTTAATTGAAAATTAATTAAGCTCCATCTAGCGGCTCGGTTGGGCTAAATTTCGCGGAGCACACTTCGACGGACCACTTTATAATTTACCTTAATTAATCGACAGACGAAGTTTCGTTTAGCGCAGTTTGAACATCGACCCATTAGGCGATGGTTCTACTAAAAGCTACGATCTATGTTTCAAATTATGTTCGGGATTAACCATAAGAACCATAAGAATGTATGACGCCAATAACCTAAAGTTTAGCTATACCTACTCATAATAGGTACGTCAGCTATTACGTACGTATAGGTACGTCAGAGATTTGGCTGAAACCCTTCCATCCCATCCTCTAATCTCAGAGTTTCAAAATTGGTGTTTCTGGTGGAGATATATTTTTTTAAACCTGCTAAATATTTTTATTTTATTTAGCAAATGTTTATTCTCTAATATATACCTACGTAAATTTTGTACTAATAACCTTCGAATTTTTTTCTATGTTTTACCAAAAAACGCGTCTAATTTCGTTGACAACCCACTTCCTAAACTAAAATTACGTAAGATTCGTCTCTCTCACTCCTTAAAAGCCTCACCTAATTAATAGACGCCCCCGTCCCGTTCGAAATGACTGACGAATTACCGCCTTGATCACAAATGACGTCACTAACACGAATTAATTGTCTAATTACGGTTCGATAAATGTTCCAACGACGGCGATAAAGTAGAATCACCCATCAGCGGTGTAAAACTCCGCATAGAATAGCTAACGACGGAGAAATAGCACCGTATGAATACGTAAAACGAATGGTATTTCAATTTAACGACATTCTAGTTGGGTCCTCCACATTTTATTAGACGGTGAACGAAGAATAATGAATATGGATCATCTCTGGTGATTAAATATCTTTAGAATTTGTAAATAACTTTACGATGGCTTCATTTCAAATTCAATTGTAAAAGCTTTTCAATTTTACTGAAACTTATTCCTAGCCTTGTCAGTTACAATATGAAAAGTTTATTTTGTCCTTTCTTTTTTGAACCGACGAAGTTTATTTGGTTTTGATCGATAGGCATTTAATTATGTGTGATTGTTCTAATGTTTTCACAGACTTCTGAACTACTTAAGATAATTTTAACAAATGAGGAATCGTTGATTTATGGGCACATCTCAGAAAGAAGTATAGATTTTTTTGGTTGGTAATGAATCTTAGGATGTCTACGTATTTTTAGGGCGTCATTATATTTGATCTCTATTTATTTAAGTTAATTATTATATCTCATTTACATTATGATATCTTACGAGTACGTTGGCAATGTAGTATTTAGAATCGAATAAGTATATAAATTGGGTTGCTTACTCATAATATTTAGTGGGATACATGGTGTGACATGGCGGTAGAATGAGTATTGATAACTTTACGATTATTATAACACGATAACACTTGAAACTTCAAAGGTAGGCGATTGATATTGGCTGTGAGCTTTCCGTGCTAGTCGTTAGGAAAACGCGGGTTTATTGATAAGGCATGCGTGCGAGTTACCTTGTTAATAATGTTGATTTTACATTCTGTGAATACATTACTAGGCAGGTCAGTCTTCTCAGAAATGTCAGTGATTACTGAATAAGTCTTATTAATATAAACGCGAAAGTAATTCTCTGTATATTTCTGCATGATACAAGCCTCAGAAAATATAAAGACAATTTTTTTCGAAAATATTTTTTTAAACAAAATCCAATTAAAATTTGTACAGCGCCTGAAATGAAAGCAAGGTTTTACCTCTGGGCAGGTTGCTCGATGTTGTTTAATATGAGGTAATAACAACTATACACCCAATTTTGGATAGTTTACTTGCCAAAGCATCTTATTTAAAGATGAAAATTAACAATAGCGTTTAAAATTACCGCACTAATCTTATGGCTACTTCTGAATAACGCCAATTAAAACCACTAATAAAAGCGCTAAACCCCAGTAACCATAAATTACAAAGTAAATATAAAAACTATTGTACACTTATTAATTTCTGGTTCGGAAATCCGAACGGAGAATCTTAAGCAGATTTTAATTCCCCAGTCGTTGTTTAACGTTTTCATCTTATGAATTTAAATGAAATACGCGCTTATATTCAAGGCTATAACTAAATACGCTTTGTGTAGAAAACCCGAAATATCAAAATATTATTTAATACTCGCTGCTATCAAAAGGATCTCTCATAGAGCGAGATCAGAGGAGAAATATTTTAATCGGTGGTATAAAATTAGTGTTGCCAACCATTTGAGTTTCTCCGGATTTTTCCTGGAATTACTATGACGATTTGTATCGTTCAAGAAGAACTGGATTTGATTTCCAACGATGCAAAGTTTATTATTCCTGTTCTCGGTCTGTGTCGAACGATACACATTTATTATTTTATCGCCGTTATTTTTAGAGTATTATATTAATAAATAATATTTTAAGAAATAGGTACCTACTAATAATAGATTATTATGTGCTAATATTTGCGATCCCAATATTATTAGATACTTACCTTAATAAGTATCTATACCTGTTGAATTGATGACTTTGGTTTTTGAAAACGTTAAAAAAGTTTACAGAAAATCTTAAATAGTTTTAAACCACTTTTAAAATCTGCAGTTAAGAATTCATAATCCGGATTTTATCCTATCTTTATCCTGACGTTGCTGGTAGCCCTACTCAAATAGTTAATCGTAAGAGATGTAACCGAAAATCCACCATGCTTGGAATACCGAACGCTTCACTACAAATTCTATTTGGGTCACATTGTTCATTTTAAGCTACCATACCACGAGAACATGTGAAACTAACGAACGAGATAGTTCGAAACGCTCGCACGAGTAAAGCTAAAATGGAATGTTAAGCAAACAGGTTTGTTTTGATGACTACGGCTGACATCCGTTTAGGTTTTCCCGGATTTGTCCTAGTTTAACTAAACTGTCCTATTTAGCGTCCGGGGAATCCTACTAATATTATAAATGTGAAAGTTTGTAAAGATGTTTGGATATTTGGATGTTTGTAAGCCCTTCCCGCTCTAACCGTTGAACGAATTAAGCTAAAACTTAGCACACAAATAGTTTGGATCCAGGAATAGGACATAGGATAGATTTTATCCCGTTTATAGGTTCCCTTGGGATGAATCCGATATTTATCTACTCTTCCGCGGGCAAAACCGCGGGTATCGTCTGGTATAGGTATGACAAAACAGGTATAAATTTAAGTAGTTTCAGTGAGTGGCAGAAAGTTATTCATTCTCAAAGTGCGCAGTGGATAAAATACGACCAACTTTGAGCGCCTCTAGTTTACAGTTAATTCGTTCAGTTTATTTGAAAGTTATGAACATGCAACAACTTTTGTGGGCTTTGTCGTAACTTTAAAAAAGAAGCTTTGCGCATACATCTTTAATTTGAAGCCCTTATAGTTTACCTTTACCATTTCCCTTTGTCCTCCTTACATACATTTTTAAGAGTTACAGGTAAAGTGAACTTAATTTATTTTTCGTTTACCCCATTACGTGGGGTATCATCAAATACAACCCGTATAAAATTATAATGTGTCTTCTAAGACCATTTTTAACTTAGGGATTTACTTGTTTCATATATTTTTATCTTAATGGAACCTTAAAATTGAGTGGAAAATACGAAAAGCATTGATAAGAATAACCAGTGTATTATGGTCTCGCCGCGTACTCAGTGTACCTTTTATAGCAGCTCCTACACGGATACTTAATAAAATTCGTATTATGAATTTCTAACGGAGCAAACATCTGTTCTTAAACCAAAGTTCAGAGAGCGCGCGTCGCTTCGAGGCAGCCGGGAACAATGCCTCGAAACTCACACGAAATACGATGTTATATTTTTAACCTTATTAATCTTCACTTTCTAATTAAATTACCCTTTGAACACGGGCCAAAGATAAGGTCCTTTGTAAGTTAATATTCGGGGAGAAACATTCTCCTTTTTGCTGCTGCGAATAATAAAATATATTTGCATTATAGTTAAGTTGCACTACTTGAAGAGTCTCGTTTGCAAGTCTTTGTTCTCAATATGTAATCATAAGTATTGGTTAACGAAACATTAGGCATTGCTATGGGATTTGATACTTTATAAATAAATAATTTTTAATGGTATGAGAAAGCAAACGAACTTGAAATACCATTAAGTGGATATCCAGTGTCCCTATCCCCTCGGTAGGACTATAGAGGGACTGTTAGTTTATTAGTATTTAATGCTCTTAATGATATGTGTTAATAAGCTTATTAGTAGTTATTAATTCGTTAATTAACGGTCTGCGTAAGTTAGTACTATTAAAAATATTAGTAATCCAGTTAGTAATCGTCAGCATTTTGTCACACTCAAAGTTGGTCTAAGTTTATTATTTTTTCTTTTTTTGTAATGATGTAAATGTAATCTACAAAAATTAATATTGATTCGTGGAAAGTTCAACTTTAGCTACGATATAATTAGTATAGTTTCTAGAACCTGATTACAAATAGAAATGCTCATGTGTAGTAAAAGATTATGAGATATTACATCGTGCTACACCACGCATGAGCCAGTGAGTCGAGAACAAGATCAAGCAGCTCAGTCGGATCTGATACCGGGAAACTGTTCTCAGTGACCGAGTTGCACCGAGTTTATCATGTCACGGAGATGCTCTTAATAATTTCCCTATTAATAATAATATTATATATAATATTACGTATTTCCTATTAATAATATTATAAATGTAGAAGTTTGTAAAAATGTTTGGATATTTGGATGTTTGGATATTTGGATATTTGGATGTTTGGGTATTTGGATATTTAGATGTTTGTAAGTCCTTCACGCGCTAACCGTTGAATGGATTAAGCTGAAACTTGGCACACAGGTACTTGCATCCAAGAATGGGACATAGGATAGATTTTATGCCGTTTATAGGTTCCCTTGCGAGATAAATCAAATATATTTTGTAACTAGCTTTCCGCGGACGAAGCCGCGGGCGTCGTCTAGTTTATTAATATTGAGGTATTAATTAGTACTT